>JAUMHQ010000069.1:10022283-10042706 GCA_032361165.1 Enteromius paludinosus
TATGTCCATGTACTGAACTGTTATTATTCAACCATGCCAAGGTAAATTCAGTTTTCCATTCTATGGCACCTTTAATGCTTTCAAACGTTTCCTCGAAAAGTGCAAGATAACTTTAATTGTATCGCTTAAACAAATGTTCAGATATTTATTACACACATAAAGAATTACTAAACTTTTTTTTTTAAAGTTTTGTCAGTTATAAAGAGTTTTGTGATTGATTGATTTAGTTCATTCTGGCTTCTGGTATTCATGATATTAATGAAATCATGATTTATGATACGTCAAGACCTGTTTTTCCTTCAGAACAAAAGCCAGCATACTACACAGCCACATTAATAACACTGGTTGCCAAACAAGCAATTACACAAATGTAGGCACTTTTAGAACAGAACATTTTTCTGCTTGTACCAAAAGGTTTATAAATAAAGTAATTTATGTTTAGTTTTGTTTTTTTTTTCTCAAAGAGCCCACTTATAGATTTGTTAACACTTTCTATCATACTCCCCAATTAATATATTCTTCCAAACTAATTTTGAATAAATCAAATACACAACAGTTTATTTTTCCAGGCTAGAAAATTCACCAGGATGAGATGAAAACTTAAATCCTTCCAAAAATAGGTTTAACTGGATAAATCCTACGAATAGCGTTCTGGAGGATAATTCTTTAAATTTTGTTTGCATTTTCATGCTTCGTCCCAATAGACATTTTTAAAACGAAAAGACAAAAAATACATTCTGTTAACATTTCCTGCGTCGAGATCAACAGCAAAGTCTATCAATGCCTTTAATGCCTAAACATATTTCCAGTATAACATTATTACAGTACTCGTTTTGTCCTAAAGATGTCGCCAATGGACAATTTTCCAATAACAAAGCAATGACTGCAAACAGTCCAAGCATGTCTATTGGGTGACAGTATCCGCCCAATGCACACACACCTCATGCCTACTAGGACAGGTCTTTCGAAACATCATTATGTCTTTATATTAAAAAGAGAACTGTCAGTGATACTCTACTGATGAATAATTAGTTTCAGCTTTCTTTGTGACCTTCATGCCCTTCATTCAGCAGAGACCATAGCATAACTCATTTCGGCTTATTCATATAGAGGAGCAGAAAGAAATTGGCACACTGTCAATAAACAAGGACCCTAAATGTTGAATAACTTGAGGGTGGGTTTGGGGTGTCATGGGACATTGTTGAATCCGTAACAGATTCCCAAAACCTAAAAGAAGGAATGCTACATAAATGCAAGGAAAAGGGGGAGTAGGGGGGGGGGCATTTTTTTTCAATGTAAAGGGGAAGCCATTCTTGGAACAACACATAAAAGGACAGTTAATTTACAACCTCTCCCCGCCCCCTACGCTCCCTCCTCCCAGTTTATCCAATCAGGCAGTGGGTGTTGTCTGCTTGTGAGCCAATAATGGCAGAGCACTTGCCCTTTGAAACACTACCATGATAAATTATTGTATGTCAGTCTTGTGTGAAGAGCAAGCATGTGAGGGGGGAGAGACAGAACACACCAGACCAGACCAGCTTAACACAAATCGTTTCCTTGATCTCCCACCTCACTTCTATCATCACCATGCTGATTAAATTGTATAAATAGTAGCCTAATACTTTTACCTTTACAATAATTAGCATGGTAATATTATCATTTACATTTACATTTCTTCATTTAGCAGAGTATTATAATGTACTAAACACACACACACACACACACACACACGTTTGTGTACATATATTATTTTCTCTTTTTGTACACATCAGCATCACTGTCAAAACAGTTTAATCTGCAGTTCCTACCTTATCTTTACAAGTCTTCGAGAGTCTCTGTAGTAGCTGTGAATGAGAGTACTAAATATTGCCTAATGTCTCTTTCTCTCTTTGAACGACAATGTTATCTTCTCTTATCCTTTACTAATGAGAGACTTCAAGTGTTATCACTGGAGCAATCGTTGTAGCACAAATCCTGATACGCTGACCCTTCGGTCAATCTATTAGTAGGTTGTAAGCAAAATGAACCTTACAAACTAGCATCATGAGATCATTAAAATGTTATAAACTTTCTATACTATAAATATATACAGGTATATATATTGGCTGATTTTAAGCCAACACAGGATACGTTGAATTCAGACAATAACAACTGTTGCGGGGAGACAAAAATGATGTACAGCTTTGCAATTTTGAGGTATTGATTTCTCACGCACTGGCTACACACAAACACTAGCTATGACGTGAGGTTTGTGCTTCTCTCGGATGACATGTTTTCTGCAAATGCTCTTTCCAAAGCTTGTAGTTAATATTTGCTTGTTTTCTTAACCCGGACCTGGGGCCAATTTGTACCAGGTTCCATGGGGATCAATCCTAATCTTATCTTCTGTGCAGAGTCCATTGGGGTAATGTGAGCTCAGTGTAAAGGTTAGGCTGCTGTGTAGGCTATTCAACATCAGCAAAAACCTTTTTGTCCATTGTAGGTACCGAACGGCTAAAGATGCTATATATGCATAGTGATATACTTTATGTTTTAGAAGAGATATATCTTCTTGAGAAGTGATAGTTTGTCAGAAACCTACAGCAGTTTTGGTTTATCTGGGTTGCCAGTCAAACCTGGTTTTGCTGCTTTAACTAAGAGTAAACAGGTGTGTGGAGGTGGGGCATGAGATTAAAGCAAACCAGCACAGGAAATAAAGACCTTCCTGGTTTATAAGAGAGTACCATAAAACTACTTCCTGATAAACATTTAATAAAAGTTATTGCCAATATTAATCTTCAGCTGTTTGATTTGGAATATTACAGCAAGAACTCATTATTTCAGCTATGACCTTGTGGTTGGTGGACAGGTTGTTATACTGTGTAAACAAAGCAAAAGAAAAAAATGTAAACAAATGACAAAATATTTATGATATAATTAGTGTTTTTAGCTTATTATTGTTGAATATATACTACGGCTTTTTTAGTAGTAGTAATATCCAGTTAAATAATTATAATTTCCTTGTAGACATACAGTGCCATTGTGCAACGGGGGTCCTGAGTTCGAATCCTGGCTCGAGGACCTTTTCCAGATCATACCCCCATGTCTCTACTAAGCTGTGTGGGCCCCTGGGTGAAATGTTTGCGTGGGCCCCTGTGCAAAACCTTCAGACAATGTCCACACAACGTTTGGCGAAATGTTTTCGTGGGCCTCTGTGCTAAACCTTTAGACAACGTTCGCACAATGTTTGTATGAGCTCCTGGTCCGGGTGAGGACAATTGCTTTTGGGCTAGGGGCCCCCAGCACCCCAAGGGCCCCTGGGCAGTGGCCCCGCTGGCCCGGTCCGTAATCCATCCCTGCCTGTACTGTGATAATAAAGGTCAAAATTGCAATAAATATTTCAATAGAAAGTAGTATAAAAAATTCTGTATTGATTATGTTATTTAAAAAAAATTAAAACGATTCATGATACATTACATAATTTTTTATGTTTCTAAGTAAAACGTCATTTCGAAAACATTTTCAAGTGATATAAGTTAAAATAAATAATCTGTTAAATATTTTCAGAGATATTTGTAATAATCTTGTAATTTTTAGGAAGTTGTTTCGAACATTCCAATGCCCACTTTCGTTAGCTCTACAATAAATCCACTTTTACAGTTGAATTACTCTTAGACAGGGATGTCATCGAAATATACAGAGCTACCGCACAGACGGAAGTTAAAAGACAATATTCTAAAGACTGTTTCGCTGGAGAATAAGGTCAATATTGAATGTAGTCTTGAAAACGAGATTCAAAAGCAGCGGGCTCGTTTCCTCCTCCTCCTGACACGCGGTGACCTTGCGTTTGCTCGCGCGACTCCTCCAAACTCGCTGCTGCCTTTTAAAGCGCGAGACGGCATGAGCGCTGTCACTTTGACACTGAACGAGGCAGGCTCGGGAGCTTCCGTAGTCTCGTTCATTTACCCCCCTTTTCGTTTCCCTTTTTCACTTCGTCGAATACCCACCATCCTTTAATTTCATCTTTCTCCATTGTACTGTAACTTCAACAGCCCCTCGTCGTCATGTACCGGTATCTCGGGGAGCTGCTGACTCGCGGAGCGGGGAATGCTCTGGCCTCGGGATGCGTCGAGTCCGCTCTGCCGGCTTCCTCGTCTCTGCTGAGGGTGCGTCACTACAGCGATGCCGCTGAAAAGGAAGACGACCCGAACTTCTTTAGGATGGTGGAGGGCTTCTTTGATCGAGGCGCTGCTATTGTAGAAAACAAGCTGGTGGAGGACCTGAAGACCCGAGAGACGCCGGAGCAGAAAAGACACCGTGTGCGGGGGATCCTCAGGATCATCAAGCCCTGCAACCACGTCCTGAGCGTGTCCTTTCCCATCAAGAGAGACAACGGAGAATGGGAGGTTATCGAGGGTTACCGGGCACAACACAGCCAGCACAGAACTCCATGCAAAGGAGGTAAGAGATATGATTGTATTTTATGCCATGCACAGTAAGAGGCGTAATATATCCGTTTACGTGTTTTGCTCATCTAGATGTTTAAGTCTACATTGTAAGTTCATTCATGCTGATAGTTGTTGACACAATGACTTGCAAATCAATGTGTGCCTTTTTGATTCCTTTTATAATGTTTTTGGTGCTGCTTTAAACGTGGTATTTGTATAAATGTTACTATTGGAGCCCTGTGGATAATACATCACCTTGACACACCTTGCACCTGCACAGGTGTGTGTATCACCTTGGGAGAGAACCAGACACGTGTAGGCAGGAATTTAGGACTCCCTCCTCACTCCCACAAAGTTTTATTTTATTTTTCAGAAATTCTGTTTACCTCTTAACTGGATAGTTTTTTCCCCCTAGATTTTATGGTTTCATTCCAGTTCATGAAATATCACGTCTAATCAAATTAATTCAGAACCTTTCGCAATTACAACTCCAGCGTTTAGCTTGGCTTTAGTCAAATAAAAATAATAATTAGTCTGCTATGTTAGTCAGCTAGTTTGTCTAATAAACTGCACCAATACAGATCATAATAAAAAAAACATGCATAATCCTATTTTTTTATAAAATAAAGCTTTCCACAACTTTATAAGAGCACAACACTTGTTATTTCTTAAACCTTTACAATATATTGTATTATGCCGTTACATTTTGCTACACAGTAATTATAGGTTATTCCATTTGCACATGCCTTGTTTTGTTACTTTTGTTTTTGGAAAGGCTGTCTGTGGTTTTTGTTTGACCTCAGAATATGCTTTCTGCTTGGCATGTTGGTTAGTCATTAATGTGAACGTTGCAGTTTCAACTGTTTATACTAACTTGCTACAGATTGTTCCCTTATGCCAAACAAGAGCAACAAGTAGTCTCAAGTCAACTGTGTGTTTTCAGTATACAAAGAATCATTCATATCGTTCAGTTAGGTTCAGAAGGTTCATTCATGTTAGGTTAATAAACATTTGCCTGGGTGCTAGCTGATAAGAGGTTGAGACACAGTCTAATGTATATTAAAAAAGAGAGATATGATGCGTTTACTTATAGTGATACTAGGCTGGAATACACTACACTACTTTTAAAATCTGAACAGATTTTTAAAACACTACGCATCATACACGATCACGGCGAACTGATGCAGAAACTTGTGCCTTTTTGCTAGGAGACACATGATAAATGAAAACGAATGGGTTCTAAAATCGGCTGAAAATATTAAAACATGTTTGATATCCTATGACTGGATAGAATCAATGTCTGAAGCTAACAAATTGGAGTCTATGACCATAATACCCGATTTTCTGTCAGCTTCAATCTGCTCAACTAGCGTCAACTCGGTCAGACTGTTAAATCGAGTCAAAAAATCACGTAGTGTATTCCAGGCTTTAGCAACATGCATGAAAGCAGTTTACGGCCATACAGAGACACATCCTCTTGTTGTAAATCATGGGAGGCCCACAAAAATCCTATTCATTCTTAACAGCAGATGTTAAGAAGCAGTACTCATGAAGAGATTGAGGCCAGGCAGGGTGGGAGGGGGTGGTGTCATCATGGCACTGCATTGTGGGTGATTTGTGGGGTGACGTATCGTGAGAGAGAGTCATAAAGGTGGATATGGGGGTGGTGCGCAGGCACTCTGGCTCGTCATCTGTATGACAGGACCACTCTGCTCACATTTACACACAGCATTTGGAGACACCTTCCAATGTGTAATTTGTATAGTCCATCCAGGAAATAAAAATTTTGTCCTTTACATACCGTTACGCAGTTTCAAACCTGTGTGAATTTTTTAAATTCTTCTACAGGACACATGCTAAAGATATTTGTAAAATGTTGGTAAAAAATGTTTCGGTTTCCTTAGCACTTACCGCTTTTTTTCTGTCTATGAAGCCAGTGGAAATTGAAAATGTTTTCTTTCCAACATGATCAGAGAAAATAATGGCAAATCCAAATTAATTAATGTGAAAAATGGAATAACCTATAATTAATTAATTAATTAATTTGCATGGACTGTCCTTTTAAAGGATATTAATGTGATTGCAGCTATGCATAATTTAAGTTATGCGGCAGTAGTAGGACTGCTTTTATGTTTGAAAAGTTGCCATTCTCTCTTTTGTCTTGTTTATCTGTCTTCCAGTAAGTCAGTAATTTTAAAGGCCACAAAAATGTATGCTTGGTTTAATCACCACCCTTCAAGGTCATTTTCATCTGCCTCCATGTTTAAATGGATCTACTTTTCAATATCCAATCAACCAGTGTTGCATAAAACCAAGTGCCCGCCATCTTTTTCCATAGTGCATTACATTCGGATGTACATCACAATATGGAAAAAAACATATAATCTTTTATTTCATTGTGACTTTAATGAACACCATCAATTCCATTATATTCTCAACACAAACCAATACCTTTTAGCAAATGTGTTAAGTGTGCATGCTTTTTGAATATCATGCATAAAATACCTCTTCAAATATTCACTTTTGATGCAAAGTGCTCCGTTATCAGGCACAAAATGGAGCACCTAGGGTAAATCATGCCAATCAGAAAGGCTCACTCTTTTTGCATGTTCAGATGGCATATAGTTAAAATTTGCAACCGTCTGAAGTTAGCAAAACGGCCGACATCAAATTTAGCCCCTTTAATCATTCATGCAACGCAGACCCTTGTTCTCCATGGATCAAAGACTATCACTGACAAAAGTGCTGTGATCGACATTATCTATGTGTAATAGACAAGATTAGGTGCACATTACAAAGTACAAGAGCAATTTAGCCATCTCACACATCATCTGTTAGCCAAAGTCGTGCACGTGAATGTTGAAATCACTGGATCAGCAGAAATGCTTGGCTGGGTAGCCTGTATATGTGCAAGAGTAATAGAACAAAAAGGTGGCGTGAGTCAGACTTGTGCAGGAAGTGCACATCTTGGCTAAGATCAAACACACATTTGGCATGCTATGTGCCGAGAGATGCTGGAATGGTTTCCTCCTGTGTGTGTGTGTGTTTCTTTGTCTTTCGTTGGATATAGTAGGTGATCTATGCTGAGTCATTCCTCCACTCAAGAGCCCCCACCATCCCCCTCACACAGTCTCCCCCTCCCCTATGCGTGTATTAATGAAGACCATTTCAGCTATAGCGGAAAAAGCACATCTGTTCAGCTGGTGAGCTTTTAAACGCAGACAAAAAGACGCCCAGAGGGGCTGGTTTTCTTATAGGCTTCCCAGCAATAAAAAGACAACATGTTCAGTGGTTTAATCACATATTGGCCAGTACGTTGGCAGCTTTCTCACTTGCATTATGAACATTAGAGTACATCATTTCACTTATTTGGGCCAGACATCATCATTTGCATTTACTGAAGCATTGTGAATCAATGCAGCTGTTACACATTATAACAGATATCATTTTCTACTGCTTATGCACAATGGCAGTTTGTTATTTATGTTTATTGTAAAAGAGATTGATATGTCAGGCCGTGTGGCAGTGTGTCAGAGACTCATTCACACATCAATCCAAGATTCATGAGGCAGCCTGTAGCAGAGGAGCTGACTGGACACTGAGTCACTGCAGTCCAATACACACATACTTACAAATACCCAGGACTACTCCCCCTGCACACATGACATTCAGATAACCTTTGCCTCAGCAGGTTGTACAGAACAGTGTGTGCATTCCTACTAAAATATTTTGTGCCACCTTTTGTACAACCTTAAAATTTGTCCTTTTTGATTGCACAGATAAATGGTAATTAAAATCTACATGCAAACCAGATTCATTCATTGCTTTGCAGTTAGAATATTTTCACAATTTTATATATTTGCGGTTACACAATAGGACACACAGTTCATTGCTGTGTGCTCAAGGTGTGTGTAGCATATACAGTGTGCTCTTTTAGAGGTATTGACTCTTTGCCCTTTGAGGTCACGTCCATGCTGTGGCTTGCTTCAGGAAACCTACGTTAGGCACCAGTTACTCTAGAAGGGAGTGATGGTAGCACCTGTCCTAATGGAGCGTGACCAGAGCACACAAGTGGAGCTGCAATTTTAGCTCCATAGCTGGAAAAGGTGACCTGTGTCCTTTGAAAACGGTCTTGGTCTTTTACTAAACTGCATTGTTTGAAGTTGAAGTTGTTTCATTGTGTAATTATGCGCAAAAAGTGAGGCAAATGATTCATGAAGTCTGTCAGCATGTTGTTGTATTCTGTCCTGTTTATTCTTTTATTCTAAAAAAAAGAAAAAAGAGAAAAGACTATATAGCTTTAAAGTGGTTGTTTGTTTAAGCCCATTGTGTCTAATCTTGGTGTTCTTCTCTTAAGTTAGAATTTTTGGTAACCAGTTGACAGTGATTGAACCCAGTTTCATCGTCCTTTTGCATTTCCTTTATAGGTATCCGATACAGCATGGATGTGTCAGTGGATGAGGTTAAAGCTTTGGCCTCCTTGATGACGTATAAGTGTGCTGTTGTGGGTAAGCTTTGTTTTTTGTTTTTTCTGCATGGATGAGTTTTCCACTTGATATATTGCTGAATTATGCTTTAGATCTCTCTTACACTCAAATGCATAGAGTTATGTTAGATTTCAGATGATTTACACCTAATTTATCATCTCTTAGATGTGCCATTTGGTGGAGCTAAAGCTGGAGTGAAAATCAACCCCAGGAATTACTCTGTAAGTTTCATATCTTTGGGCTTTGTTTTTCTTTTTCATGAGCTCAATGAAGCGAAAAACACATTTCATACCATCAGTCCTCCTTTCTCTTTAAAATGGCCCTTGCTCGCTGATTGGATGAAGTTCTGAATAAATAAAGATGTTTTAATGTGCAGCTATACAGTAGATCTGTTCTGTTCAGGATGTCTATGGCCCTTTCTTAAACTAAGTTAAGTGAATGTTTCTCTTTCTTTCTGTTTTTGAGCTTTGTCTTGTTTTTTTTGATCAACTGCTTATAAAGTTCCACAATATATATCATGCAACATTTTAAAGGGATTTCTTAGTTCTTTACACAGTTTCATTGATAAAAGAGTTTAGGGAAATTTAAGAGCAGTCTTTTAAACCAGACATGCATGGAGTTTCTGTTTTGCTTTTTTTTTTGCTTTTATGGTATTGGTTGTCATGAGCTATAATTTAGCTTATTTATATTTTGATAAATATTTTTGTGTGTGCTGTTCAGGATAATGAGTTGGAAAAAATCACAAGAAGATTCACCATTGAGCTGGCCAAAAAGGGATTCATTGGTGAGTTTATTAATTCTTTTTGATTTCTGCATCAAGACTTCCAAGAAAATAAAACGCAGTGTACAGCACAGTCCAAAAGTTTGGAGATCTGTAAGATTATTTAAGATTATAAAAAAATAAAAAATAAATAAACTTTTCATCTTGCAAAGATACTTTAGATTTATCAAAAGTGTAAGTGGCCAATATATAATATATAATATTTCAAAGGTTTTTTGTAACTTTGTATTCATCAAAGAATCCTGAAAAAATATCTACACACAAATATTAACCAGTACAACTGTTTTTAGCACTGATAAAAATAAGAAATGCTTCTTATATTAGCGTATTAGAATGATTTCTGAAGAACTATGTTTTTCCTATGTTTCATATGTCTTTTTTGTTTTAATGCATTTTTAATCAGGATTGGTGCACATAAGAGGCGTCTTTTAAAAACAAGATAAAAAAAGCATTGCATCAATTCTGGAGATATCAAGAAATCCTTATAGAATAATTATTAACTTCGCTTCCATGCACTTTTAACCCGGAAGAGTTTCAATACCTTGGAGCTGTCAAAAATAAGTCCCGCTGTGTGCTTCCCTGCCCCCTTTGGAGCTGTTTTTGGAAATGTATTCAGGGTGCGAGGCTGTCTGCATGGCTGTTTATCTGGATGCCTTCCCTGTTTTCCTGGCCAAAGCAGCTGGCACTGGTTTTGGGGGAAGGGCAGTGTGCTCTCACAGCGTCACAGCGGGCACTGAAACTCCATCTCTCTGTTAAACCAACACAAGCTGCCTACTCGGGTCATTTGTTGCATTGCCTATTAAAAGACCCGAGATGTGCAATCAAGCAGCATTCATATTAAAAAACAACCAGCATAGTTCATGATAACCGATGCAAAACCTGAGTGGTCGCTGTGTCTGGTCACATGACCACTGTCTGCTTTCATAACACCACTAAAGTGTCTTTTCCCCCCCTCTCCCTCACCTCTTCTTTCCATTCAGGACCTGGCATTGATGTACCTGCCCCTGACATGAGCACTGGCGAGAGGGAAATGTCCTGGATCGCTGACACCTATGCTAACACTATTGCCCACACCGTAAGCAGCCTTCTACTTTATTCAATTAAAACTCCCAATGAGGTTTTTCTCTTTTATCACTTGTATATTAACATGCATAGCTTCTTTTAACAAAACAGAAAGGTTAAAAACATGTACGATAAAGGATATTTAAGCAATAAGTGTTACAATAGAGATTATAGCCTTCATTAAGAAGTAGATCTTTCATCATCATCTTTATCAGCAACCTTACACCCTTTGTTTGTCTATCTCTGATAGTGTTATGCTATCTATATGACAGACTGAGAAATGTTTACCTTTGTGCCTTAATAAATGGAAAGGTCATGACTTTATTTACACGGACAATAGCCACGGGATTGCGGTCTTGTTATATAGATATTTAAGAGTGTTTTTCCTTTTTGTTTATTTTTCCATTATTTTGGATGGCAGCTTCAACTTAGACAGAATTAGAACAAAGATGGGGCGTTTATGTATGAAAATTGAAAAGGCAGCCATACACTGTGTTAATTCGGACAGTCGGAAGGCCGTACGACCACGCACACGTCACGAGTGACTTTGTTTACGGACGCAGTGGTACACGGCACGATTTTAAAACCTGCCGAATTCCGAGGCAATCACATTCACGAAGTTCCGCGCCAGAAACATGGACTCTGAGGAAGAGATCATTTTCTTTGTGGCAGCAATGGCATCCGAAAAAACAAAAAAGAAGAGAAAACAAAGGGCAGAGAATGAAATCAATATTGACAGTTCCTTTTTTTATAGATAATTGCTATTTATTATATTATTTTAAATGCTGCCCGATATATCATACAGCGCTTGCTGTTCTCCTCGAGTTTGTCCTCCTAAAATTGCATGCGAGCTCGTACGACCTCAAAAATCACACCATGTATGCCCGCCTTAAAGTGGAAAGAGACTGCCTGAAATTACAAACATGGCCAAATGATTATACAGATCTTCTTTCAGTGCGTTTGCTGTGGTTCTTGTGTTCAGGGTCATTTCTCCTAGAAGGCTCTTATTATAGTTACATAATCCTGTAATGCAGTACTAGCACTATCACCATGGCAACAAAAGGATGGTCATGTTTTGTTCTTTTTATGTTTTTAAGTAGGAGGGTAATGTGTTAAACAATATCCAGCTTTACTGATCCTGAAAGAATCCTTTGGATGAAAGGTTTTTGCCTAGTCAGGCTGTGGAGAAGGCCAATCACATCCAAATACTAAATAGTTCTGGCATGTAAAAATTATGATGTTATTAAAATTAAAATTAAAAATAAAAAATGATCAGTAGTTATTTCACAATATGGCTGAGAGGGCTGGGTAAAAAGATTGCTTATCTTGATTTTAATCGATTACAATTTTTACAAAATGGTGTCGATTCTTAAATCCCAAGAGTCGATTAGCCTAGCCTGTTTTCAGTTAATGGATTCAACACTTAAGCGCACATCCAGTCAAGTAAATAGATATTAAACAAAGAATCAGATTCTGTCCATTCTATTGCATTACTTCAGCACACAAATACACATGAATGAAGTCTTGTTAGCAGTACAATATGTGATCAAAATAGAAAAAATAAAATGGAATTGCATGGAATCGGAAGCAGAATCAAATCATGAAATCTGTCAAAATCCAGTATGTACTTACTTATGTCCTTCCCCCCCCTCCCAGGGTATGGGCGTGGATCCCCAGAGATTTTTATCCTGGGCCATTCTTTCTAGTTGACTCCAGGTGTAACCCATCTTTTTTGACATCTGCATCGAGGTCGCGTCGCCATGTGTTTCTTGGGCAGCCTCGCTTCTGCTTGCCTTGAGGGTTCCACCTGAGAGCCTGCCTAGTGATGTTAGTTGTTGGTTTCCGAAACGTGTGTCCTATCCAACCCCATCTTCTCTTCCGGATTTCTTCTTCTATTGGGAGCTGGTGGGTGCCTTTCCCATAGGGTGGTGTTTCTGATGGTGTCCAGTCTGCAAATGAGGAGAATCCTTCTAAGACAGTGATTGATGGAGATCTGGATTTTACTGTGGGTGTCTTTGGTTGTCCTCCAAGATTCCGCTCTGTACAGGAGTACTAACTTTACGTTAGAGTTAAACAGTCAGATCTTGGTGTTCAGATCATCTTTCCATCTGCTTTGTAAGTTCTGTAATGGCCTTTCGTGCTGCCGCTGTGTGCTGCCTGTTCTGCTTCACCTGAGAGTTCATCTAATGTAGTCTCTCTTGTCCTTTCTAATGCTCTTTTTAACAACTCTAGGTACTCTAGGCTTCTAGGTATTCCACTTGGGCCTTGGTTTTCGCTGCCCTAGTCCTGCTGTTGTTAATTGCCACTATCTTCCTTTTTCTCTCTTCTATCTTACCCAAGGTTTCAGCTGTTATCCACTCTTTGTGATGATGTTTCCTTGTTCCTTGGCCTGGACACTCTTTCTTTCATCAACATTGTGCAGTTCTTGTAGTGCTTTAAGCTTAATTTTTAATTGTAGTATAAACTCATCTCTGACGCTGGTAATCTTTAGGTGGCAGACATCGTACTTCACTCTACATGGTGTTGTTTCCTTCCAGTTCCTTTTTAGCTTCAATCGCTGGGTACCACTAACTGGTGGTCGGATCCCACATCTGCTCCTTTTCTAACTTTAACATCTTGGAGAGATCTTCTAAACTTTTTGCTAATGCTGATATGGTCAATCTGATTCTCTGTTATACCGTCCGGTGATACCCAGGTGTTTTTGTGGATCCTCTTATGAGGGAATACACTACCTCCAATGACCAGATTGTTGTTCGCACAAAGTTCCTCAAATCTCTCTACATTATCATTAATTTCCCCCAACCCGTGTGTCCCTTTAACGCGTTTGTATCCTGTATTGTTAGGTCCAACCTCAGAGTTGAAGTCTCCCATAAGGATGTGGGGTGCATCGCTCTCTTAATGTCCGGAGTATAGCAATAGTTCTTCTGCTGTCAGCTTCCTTTGTCCTTCTTGCGTCCATCTGGTTTCGCTAATAGGCAAGAAGATCAGGCCTTTTTTCTTCATATCAGAAGCTACCTGCTTTGTTTTGTCTGTCTCATACATGGTCCTTACATTGCATGTTCTGATGTGGGTACTACTGGTCAAGAGAAGAATCGAATCGGTGGCTTCCTTTTGGCTTTCAGCACCTCTTGTCATGTGTCCCCAAATTGTTGGAAATCTTCCAGCTCCCAGGAAATAATTCTGTTTTTGCTTTTGCCATTTCTGTAGCACTTTACATTCGGGGTGGGGTTGCTAGCCCTACGCCCGACCCTCCTTCTTTCTCACTCGGGCTTGGGACCAGCAATGGCGGAGTTAAAAACCCAGTGGTTGATACCAAATTCGTGGAATATGCTACCTTTCTATACAGTTTTGTCCAAACAAAATATAAAATAAAACACTAAAAATTGTTTAAATGCTTCTAGTAAAGGGAATTTAGCCATAAATGAATGGTTTAATTTTAGTTCACCATAATGGTGATCAAAATGTAAAAATAGGGAGGAAAAACATTAAAGCATAAAAATCAAGTATTGAATGTCACTGATTAAAAACATTTATTAGCCAAACGGTGATGTTTTTCAGATGCATGGGAAACTCTGTTGCTGTTCTACATGAGAACAGTTAATGATTAATGGTATCAGTGGATTGGAATATGAGGTTTAGACTCTTTACTAATACTGCAGTCTCGGCAGATTTGCATGTGCACGGCAGCAGTCGAGGGAAAGTGTTGCATAAGCTTAGATTTATCAGACATGCAAATCATCTAGATTTAAATGTTCAGCAGTATTGAAACACTTGGATTTCTCTTCTGAGCCCAGCAGATGTTTGATTATGATGCACATATATGGCTGTACACTTGTTTGGAGGTTAACAAGGTTACTATAATGCATATAGTATGTTATTGAGATGTCCGACCCCTGCAGTCACCTCTACCCTGGCCACAGGTTGTTGTGCAACATCTGTGAGTGGAGCACAGGTCTGCTGTCTCTATGCCGTTTCCTCATTCAGTGACATAAATAGGGCTAACAGCACAAGACCCCTTCACACCAATTCAAGGGCTGTGGTTGTTAGTGTATAACATGTTGTCCTCATCCCACCCTCTGAACAGCCCTGACTGGTGCTTGTGTTTTTGGAAGAGAAACAAACAAACCAGTGTTGGCTGAAGTGTTGAGTTGAGAACCAAGCACTGGTTTTTATTTAAAAAAATCAATAAAAGAATATTGGAAATAAGTTTCCTATGGGATTCAGTTTCATTAATCATTCCGCATTAAGACAAAGATATACATTGTTTTTTTTTACTATACTATTATTATTATTATTTTTATTATTTATTTTTTTTAATAATTTTAGCACATTCTAAAAGAAATGTTATGGTGACCAGCTGACAAAATGGGTCATACATTGAATTAGGAGGCCTGAACTACTATGTGCCTGCATCAAAATTAAGTACAATGTACTTATTGTGTTCATATCGTATTGAATCACATTTTTGCTGCTATTGAGGTGGGATACAGGTGCGGTAATGGACAGATTTGTTGGTATAGATTGGTTTAAGGGTGGGTTAAGGTGTAAGGGATGGGTCAACAGTGTAGTCTAAATGTAATTACAGAAATTAATTACAGATATATTTAAAAAAAAAAATGTCAAAAACGTGAATAAACACAAAAAAATGTATTAATGTTTATGTATGTATGAACATAGTAGTTAAGGCCACCTTATATAAAGTGGGACTCAAAACGTTTAGATTGGTTGTAATTACAGTAGTTATCTGTATTAAACCTGTTGCAATTTTGTTTTTGTGTGTGTTGCTTCAATTGAAAGAAATAATGTTAATTGGTCCATTTCCCTGTCTGTTTGTTTGTGTGTGTGTGTCTCTTTCTCTCCTAGGATATCAATGCCCACGCCTGTGTGACGGGTAAACCCATTAGTCAGGGTGGTATCCATGGCAGAATCTCAGCCACTGGTCGTGGAGTCTTCCATGGCATTGAGAATTTCATCAATGAAGCCTCCTACATGAGCAAACTGGGCCTGACCCCTGGATTTGCTGATAAAACCTTTATTATTCAGGTATAAATGACCATTTGAACAATTAAAATGAGCTAGTTTTCTCACTGTATTTGAATGATTCACCCTTAGTTTTTCCATACAATAAAACTTCACTTATAGGGAAAAGTAACTCAAATAGAAATGTTTAGTAGAATGCTTATGCTTATTGTTACCAGAAATGTTTGAACTAAAAGAAAAAGCTATAATAGTGTCTTAGTAATTCATACGGACTACTTTGTAGTTTTTGGAGCATGGTTGCCACGGTTTAAAACATGGTTTCATTTTATGGAAAGAAGCATTGTCAATATTATACAAAACGTATGCTATTCTTGAGGCACATAAAGTCATACCGTTTTGGCCTGAAATATCCAAGTAACAGTATGGTATGCTGACTAAATATTATATAGCTGCCACAAAAAGGAAGAGTTAACTGTATGTCAGCATCTAGTACATCTCAGTTCCTTGAAATCACGTGCTGTTAGAATCCCACTGCAAATAACGCTTCTGCTTTACAGCTGTGAAATCTGTTGACTTTACCATGAACCAGCAGACCTATTCGCTAGGATTAAAATTGAGTTGTTTTGTTGCAGGGTTCTAATGAATTTCAGTCTTAATCACAGTTTGCTCTCAACTCTTAAAATCAATCAGTGCAGCCCAGACTACAGAGGGAAGAGATTCCCATCCACTGTTGCCCTGGGATTACTGCCTCAGAAATTACTTTTTTTCTTCTAAAGATTTACTGCCATGTATAACGAAGAGACAAGAGAAGATGTTGTCACGTGTTATGGATTCAGAGCTGCGCAGAGAAGAGAGAGCCTAGTCATTAGTATCAAACAAAGCCTCTGGAGAGGAGTGCATTATATAATTCTGTTGAACCGAGTTGGTATGACTGCTTCCCGTTTGTCCATCTGTGATGTGAGCAGGCATATGCATTTCCCCTTTCGACATGCAAATGACATCCTGCCAGAAATATGTTTGATAAGGCGAACAGGCTTCCCAGTATACGCGATTTTCATTTTTTTCTTGCTGTAATTATGACAAAGATGCTTGTTTTCTGCTGTTGATAGCTTGTCTATGCTAAATTGAACCACACGGGGGTGCCAGTGCCACAAAAAAAAAACAGGATTGTGTTTTTACCACAACTTACTCCAGTTTCTTATCCCCATCAGGGTTTCGGTAATGTGGGTCTGCATTCCATGCGTTACCTCCACCGTTATGGTGCCAAGTGTGTGGGAATTGCTGAAATCGATGGCAGCATCTGGAACCCCAACGGCATGGACCCCAAAGAGCTGGAGGACTACAAACTGGTCAGTGAAGAGTCCATTTACAATCACTTTTTTGCCCGTGTTTCTTTACTTGAACACTTTTTTTTTTTTTTTTTAAAGCTGTGTCTGCTTTCTCTTTAGCAACATGGCACCATTGTAGGCTTCCCCAACTCTCAGCCATACGAGGGGAACATTCTTGAAGCTCAGTGTGACATCCTCATCCCTGCAGCTGGTGAGAAACAGCTGACCAGGAAGAACGCCCACAATATCAAAGCTAAGGTCTGACACCAATGGCGTCGTCAAGATGTGCTAATAATGCTTAAATGCTCTTCACTAGTGCTAAACATATCCTTTTCATCGCTTCAGATTATTGCTGAAGGCGCTAATGGTCCCACTACACCAGATGCTGACAAAATCTTCTTGGAGAGGAACGTCATGGTCATCCCAGTAAGAGAACAACATTCTCTCAAACTTTGTTGTGCTTCAGAAAAGTCGAAATAGGAAAGATGATTCATATCTTGATGTGCAGGACATGTACCTGAACGCTGGAGGTGTAACAGTCTCTTACTTTGAGTGGCTGAAGAACCTGAACCACGTCAGCTACGGTCGTCTGACCTTCAAGTATGAGAGGGACTCCAACTACCACCTGCTGAGTATGTGTTTAAACTTCCTCCAACCACTCAAAGAGCAGCAGCATGATCTCAATTGACTTGCATCATTACATAATTCAAAGCTATTGTCTGCCAGCAGGCATCTTTATCTCTTTAGAATTTTCTCTGTTCTCGTTTTTCTTGATTCCCTTTCTTTTCATCACTCCCTCCCTTTTAGCACTTATTCTTAGCGTTTGGGCAGGCCTGATGCAGAGCTGTGACCAGTAGGGTGTGACACTGTTTCTTAAAGCACAGTTTGAACCACCCCTACTCTTGTGTGCTATATGTATTTGGTCACATGGCACATATTCTCTTTGTCTCTTTGGTTAAACCAATTTAATTACCACCCAAGTTTCAAAGCCTGCTGGCCCTTTAAGAAATGATCCGTTAATGTCGTTTGCCATAATTAGATGGGATGGAAGCCAGAGTAATGAAGCTGCTTTTGAAGAGATGTGTCAGTGTGACTGAATGAACGTTGACTGATATCATTAGTTTGGGACGGTACCAATTTGTGGTCCCTTTCATCAAATTTTGGAAAAGTAGATCTCTGTTATTTCATAGGCATCCTTGCTCTCATTTTATTCATAGTAAGTTGGCAGTGACACACAAAGGAAATAGGTTATGTAAAACTACAAATTGAAATACTTAAGAATGCAAAAAGAAATCAGATGTGCATGAGAATAGTTCCCCCCACCACCCCCCAGGAATTGTTTTTTTTTTTACAGATGACTATACTGTATACAAAATGTAATGATGTATAAGCCATTAATGTTAAATATGGTGTGATTTTGGACATTTTGAGTCTGGAAAAGTAAGGAATTTTGAAAAAAACTAATTTGTATTGAATAAGAATAATTGATCAGCCTGTTTTTTGTTTTCTTTTGTCCAGTGTCTGTGCAAGAGAGTCTTGAAAGGAAGTTTGGAAAGCAGGGTGGCCCAATCCCAATTGTCCCCACTGCTGACTTCCAGGCTCGTGTAGCTGTAAGTGTCCAAAATGTTTTACCTTCTTTGTCTTGTACGCCTGTGTGTGTGTGTGTGTGTTTAATTATTCTGGTGTATTTATTTATCTGTACTGTTATTCTTTAGTGTATTCTTACATTTATTCATGTTTTGTGTAAAGTAAAAGTAAAACAATTTCACTAACATCAAACTAAGCTCACATTTTCACTGTAAACCAGATGTTTACTGCACTAATGAAATTAGAGAAGACATTTACTTTTTTCTGTTATGTATATTTATTTGGTAACACCTTACGATGAGGTATCATTTGTTAACATTAGTTCAAGTTAGGGATGCACATTTTAACCGTTAACTGACCGATATGAATTTTGACCGATTAATAGAATCAGTTAAACGGTTTAAAAGGTAATTTCAGTATTTTACCTACTCATAGTCTATATAAAATTGTGTTTTATTGGCCACATTCACACAGCAGCAGAATACAGTTGTTCAGTCCTAACACAGGGAGTGAAAACTGCGTTCTGTAACGGAACTCGACTGTAATGTTCAGGACTCGCAACCAAACCGTGTTCTCGGAGCACACGCGCTGTGTGAACGGAACAGGACTTGTCATACACTGCTGAAGAGAGCCGCTCTGCTGCACAAACGCGCTTCTAGCGGGTGTTACGTGTTTTATTGTGTTTTGGTTTTGGGTAACTTATATTGATGGAGAAATGAGCTGCGTGTCATCTGAAAGTTTTATTAGATCTCGTCCCGCTCTCGTCAGTTTTGTGTTCTGCTGTCGGTTAATGAAGGTTTGATGAAAGAACTCGTGCCTCGATTGGACTCCTCTGTCATGTCAGAAAGTGGTAAGACTTAGTTTTGTGGACGTTGCCATCGTTGATATTAATTGGGTCACTGTTGCTAACTTCTTTTCTTTCATTCGTTTTCTTGATTTATTATTTAACGTTAGGTATAATAGCTAAAGTTATATACGTCTCGTAAAGGCCTATTTATCCTATGTTTTGATATGAAATATTTATGATCATGTGAATCTTCGTCTTCTGTTGTTTGCTAGTTTTTGCGCGTGTGCAATGAATCCGCAGAAAACAAATATTACTATTTTTAACGGGTTACATGCGCTTTTCTTTTCTAATTGAATTCAATTCTCATTTAAAATAATGTTGTCAGTGAACGGTTAATAATCGGTGAACGAGCGTCGCTTGTCGGTTACGAGAATTAACCGAAATGAGCATCCCTAGTTCACGTATCAAATAACATGAACGAACAATTAATTTCTTACACAATGTATTATTGCCATCAAATGATTGTTCGCGATTAATCCAAAATAAAAGTTTTTGTTTGCATAATAAATGTGTGTACAGGTCCTTTTCAAAAAATTAGCATATTGTGTTAAAGTTGATTATTTTCTGTAATGTACTGATAATATATATATATTAGACTTTCATATATTTTAGATTCATTACACACAACTGAAGTAGTTCAAGCATTTTATTGTTTTAATGTTGATGATTTTGGCATGCAGCTCATGAAAACCCAAAATCTCAAAAAATTAGCATATTTCATCCGAACAATAAAAGAAAAGTATTTTTAATACAAAAAAAGTCAATCTTCAAATAATTCTGTTCAGTTATGCACTCAATACTTGGTCGGGAATCCTTTTGCAGAAATGACTGCTTCGATGCGGCGTGACATGGAGGCAATCAGCCTGTGGCACTGCTGAGGTGTTATGGAGGCCCAGGATGCTTCGATAGCGGCCTTAAGCTCAT
>JAUMHQ010000069.1:10054960-10073764 GCA_032361165.1 Enteromius paludinosus
TTTGGCCAGTACTTTTACTTGTACTTAAGTAAAATTTCATTGAAGTAACAGTACTTTTACTTGAGTAGCATATTTTAGTACTCTTTCCACCTCTGCTTATTTGACACACTCTCTCTCAGGGCTATATACCCAGGCATCTAGGACTTCCCAGATGGCACCAACCTGACTTTAATGCATAGCTTTGCTGTAGTTGAAATTAAACACAAGTTTTTCTTCTAATATTTGTTATGTAATACAAAAAGAAATGCAGCATACTTTATAGGTGACTAGTAAGAATCTATGTATATGCAATGTTTTGTAAAAAAAAAATATATATTAAAGAACAAAATACTCAATTTTAATTAATTTTTTTGTCTTTTGACTGCAGTAATGAGGCCTCTCCCCCTGAAGGTCTTTCTTTTTTTAACCTATTAAAAATGAGACCTAGACCAAACCCACATGAACCCAGATTAATCCAGTGTCACGTAAATCAGTGAAGTTGTAATTATCTAATCTGTTTTGTACTCAATCACTGATACCTCCCATATTGACTTGACTCGGTAACCAAAAACAAAAACAGCAGGCACATGCACACAAGTAACTTTTCAAATGAAAATGTCTGTTAGTTTATTTCAAGCAACATGGTAAAACATCCTTTTATTGTCATGAAAAAAAAAAAAAAAAAAAGCAATACAAAATGGCATACACATGAACAATACAAAGGTGTCTTGTATGAAATGGGCCTCTGTGACATCATCGCAGCAAGTCGCACTGCCAAGAAACCACTGAAGTATTTTGGGCAGGGATGGCAGCAGTAATGCAGGATATGCCCACACACGCATCATATTTGACCTTCCAACTGCCATGCAAAGAATAAAGCAGATGGCTAATGGGAGGAAAGGCCAAATTCAATGAAAGAATTCAAAAATCAGTGGTGCAGCAACTCTTTTTAAGTGCAGAATCAGACATATCAGACAATTCCCAGAGTTTAAGGGGTTTAAGTCTCTGGTTACATTCAAATACACGTGAGAACATTTTAATGGGATGATGTGTTAAAAAAAATGTCTGATTGTACATATGCATTGTCATACATGCGTGCTTTGGCGATCATCAGTTACAAAAACTGTGCATTTGGTTAGCCATCTGAACTACTACTTTTACATTTGGCTTTGTGCCTTACCCAAAAAAAAAAAGAAATAAAGTAACCTTATTGCACAAAAGAAATTGCTATCAGAACACATTCACTGGTTTTCAAAGGAAGATCTGAATATGCTGATACTGAAGAGTTTGCTTTGGCGACCAACAGTGGTACCAGCTGAACACTGCATAGACTGTGCGGACTTTCAGGAGGCAAACTTGTATTTTAATACATTAGCAAATTGAGAGAACATAATCATACAGAGAAACAACCGTCAATGCAAACCATTTGAAAGGAAACATACCCATTCGGGCTTTGGAGCGACAGCAACAGTGATTCTAATCAGATCGACAGGAAAAAGAAAAGTGAGGAATGAATCCCCCCCCCCCCAAAAAAAAAGTGCAGGAGCAAAAAAGGAATGAAAAGTGATAGACTTGAGGGAAAAAGAAAAGAATGAGAAAAGACAGGTTTTAGTACAGGTTAACAGCAGACGGGAGAAAGGAAGTGATGATGGTTATGGCTAATAGAAAACCACACTGGACTTTCCACCGGGTGGGTTGAGCACTTTGTTGTGAGAGCGAGGGCGGGGTCCGAGGCGTGGCTCGTGGTCCTTTTCTGATGGTTGCTCTGTGGCTGGCTCAGACTTCTGATTGGCTGCGGGTGCAGGGGCTGCTGGCTCTTTTTCAGGCGTTGGTTGAGGGGGCACTGGCTCTGCCTTCACTTCCTCAACTACAGTTTCCTTCTTAGGCACTGGGGCTGCAAGAGAAAGAAAAACTGTGGGAAAGGGGAACTGCCAACCAACAGTAAACACGGGGCATGAAGAACAGATGACTAATGTATAGTAAACTACAGGTTCATTACCTGGTGGATCTGGAGTAGCAGGTACACCCACACTTAAATTGTCCTAAAGAGAATAAAAGGGCATTAGAGATTAAATGGGTGGACATTTTCAGATTTTAAAATTTGTGTGAAGCATAGTAAAAAATAATTCTGAATTGGCGTCGAGTCACATACACTCCCGTTTAAACGTTTAGGGTTGGTACATTTTTTTAAATCATGTTTTTGAAAGAACACCCAGCGAGGTCGCATTAATTTGATCAGAAATAGTAAATATAATGAAAATATATTTAAAAAAAAAATAATAATACATACACACACACACACACACATCTTGGTTTTTGTGATTTTTGAGGACTCTCCATAGACGTAATGATATTTATACTGGACAAACTGTATGTGGTATTGCCCTACACTGACCCTACACCTAAACCTACCCCTTACAGGAAACTGTGTGCATTGTTAGATTTTCCAAAAAACACCATTTAGTATGTTTTTTAAGCCTTTTGAATTACGGGGACACTGAAAATGTCCTCATAAAACACCTACATATTTTAATACCTATGTCATACCCATGTCATTATACAAATTTGTGTCCTCATAAACCACATAAACCCACACACACGTTTGTATTGAATTTGTATCTAATAAAATATATTTGTATTTGTATTAATTACACACACACAATTAATTATGCTCATTAATTAAACATAATATTTTAATATAAAGTGTTAATACAAGGTGGTATATGTTAGTATTTTTATATTTTATTATATATATAGGCTATATACACACATTTTAAATTATTTTTTTTACAATTTAATATTATTAAATAAGTAGGATATATTTGATTATATAGATACATAGCATGTTAATTCAATATAATAGACCTATATTTAGCTTTATTATGAGGAATGAATGTTCCTATATATATATATATATATATATATATAGTTAATATCAAGGTTTTGGGGTGTATTATGTTGTATTTGCTGCAGACCTGCAAATCGTGATGTAAAAAAATAAATCAAACAAAAACAGCTGAATCATTCCTTACTTTCCATGCTAAAAATATTTTGAATTGTCAGCTGAAAGTCACAACTCGAATTCTGTGGTGTGATGCAATCTGATTGGGTGAGGATAACAAATACCAACCCACCTGGTGGCCATGGATTGGTTAAGGATCACAGGATGATGATTGACACAACAGGAAGCTGTGAAGGAGCGCAGAGGCCTGAGAGCAGTAATCTCTGATGGGATCAGACAGGGCCGCTCTCTTACTCCACATCACATGGTCAGCTGTTTCCATGTTGGATTAAAGAGTTTACAGGCTATGAATGAATGACATACTCTAGCCCATGCCATTCTATATCAGTTACCACCAGTCTGATATGGAATGACATGCAACACACTTATGAATTCATAAATGCAATAATTAATAAATTGTTAATTCACTCTGTGTGAAAAGAATACATCCCAATATCCCTATGACTGATCAGAAAAGCACACAGCAAAGAAAGAGGTAAGCAAGGTTTCAGATTACAAGTAGTGCTGTTATCTCACCACCTAAGAAATGATTGTCAGTACTTAACATAAACGTGCAGAGAACAGAAGCATACATCAGGCCGTAGACTGCTGTGTAGTCTATATATAAACAGTTCTTCTGCCAGCATGACATAACAGAGAGCTGAGAATAAGCTGATATTGCGCTGTCAGAAGAGCTCAAAGGATCAGAGATTCAACAGAGAAGCACGGTACAAAAATATCACACAGAAATACATCTGAATGCATCTCACCTCCCTGCCAGTGATTTGCAGGTGAATATACCAGATGTTCTCTGTTCTTCTACTGCAAACAAACGCATGCCAGTCAGGACCTGTTTATATAGTAAACATACAGTGTGATTTTTTTCATGCTGGGATTTCCCATTGGGATTGATTTGACATCAGGTACTGATCACACTTACAACTAAAGCAAATGAAAGGACAGCGTATGAAAAATGTAGGTATTGTGTTTAATATAAGATAAAATATAAAATATATATGGGCATGAAATACTAATTTATTGAATATGCTTTCTTGTGTATATCTTAACTAAAATATATATTTATAGTTGACAGTATAACAGAATTAATGGTAGTATTTTCATTTTTGGGTGAAGCACCCTTTTAATTCTTGAATTTTTACACTTATCTTAGAAACCTAATCTTCAAATTTTAAATGTCCCCCCTCTAAAAGCCTTAGGCTAATTATTTCAACATCCAAAAACCATTATTGGATAATAAGTATAGATAATATCATCCCCCTATTCAGCATATAGCCTCTTTTCTGGTCAAGGTTGTGTCAGATTTTACCAGATAGGAAGTCTGTGGTCAGAGTGCAGGAAGACCCGTTGTGAAGCATAGGCTGAGCGCTGGTTGCTGAGCTTGGAGTGGCCGGCTGAAGGAGACCCCATGTTTGTTGTTACAGCTGAGCTGCGCACTGTTGAGGCAGTCAAGCGCAGACATGAAGCCCGAGACCCTGAGGACCACCACACCACAGAGAAAATGCCTTCTTAGTTTGACAGTAACTCATTCTCTCTGTGTAAACCCCCACCTCAAGCAGTCTAATTCTAGTGTGACCTCTTGGTAGGTGGGATGTTTTCACTCCAGGCTGAGAAAGAGCAGCTGATGTCTGCTCCAAAGATGGAGCCTGGCATGGTTTACGGAACGGGGTCAGCGCTTAGAACAAGGGCTCTTGTGTGTTATAAAAACTCTACTCATTTATCACTGCAGACAATCTCTGGACTGGAACCATAGCATATATATATAGCTGCACTGCCATCTATTTAGTTTTTTTTTTTCTTTTTTTTCGTCTGCAAACACAATTTCAGAGAATATGAAATGTAAGCTCTTAAATATAAAGTTTTTTTTATTGCTGTCTATGGATCCACGCAAACATAGTATATATTATGCCTGGAATCTTTCCATTGCACAAAAGGTTTATTGCACTGGAAAAAAGTTTCTAGATTATTAAACCGTTCTTTGAATGGTTGTTTTAAGAAGTGTTCACTGAAAGGTTCTTAATTCAATGAATTCTTTCATGGCATCACTGCGATTCAAACCTTGATTTTAAAGAACTGTAAGGCCTGTTTACGCAATGATAACTATAACAATAAAGGTATCATTTTTGAATTGTTATACATTTAAAAATAGCATAGAGTCCACATCACTATAACAATAACGGCACACAGGAACACAACATTATTGGAAATACAGGGATTTTTTCCCAGCTGATGAATGATAAAAACATTGACAACAATCAGAATCCATCAAACTTAAAATAGCTGGAGTATTTAAAGTGCCAGATGGCATAGGCTAATTGCAGTCAGTATAGGCCAAAAATCTCACGTAGACAGATCTTCAGACTGATGGCTGAAGGTCTGGAATACTTGGTAGCGTTCATTGGCCAAGGCCCGCCCATGAGACCATTTGACTGACATGTCAAACAACCAATCACAGTTTGTTACGTACAGCGTCATGTTTAAGGACGTGGAAATGTCGCCACAATAACATACTCTCGGAGGTATTTCAAAGTGCCCCTATTACTATTTCTATGGCGTGAATTTGAAATATTTAGTTGATCCTTTAGCCTTTAGTTGATCCTGATAAGCGTTCGTCGGCACAGTTGTAAACATGGCGGCTTTGTTCTTTCAAATGAACATATGTTTTATATTTGAAAACGTTTTAAAATTTGTTGCCTTCGTTATCACTGGAACACACCTGCTGAAGATACTGAGGAAATTACATCTCTCCCTTTCCCAAATGCATTCTAAAAGACTAAATCAGCGTTTCCCAATCCCAGGTGTGCGAGGACTGGGAAAGTGTCAGCCGCCTTTTAACAAATGTTTTTGTTTACTGTTAGTTAATTATACCTGAATCAGTAACTGATTTTAATGTTGAATTATACCTTATTGTACAGTGCACCTCACTATTTAGTAAATAAACTAAAAGTAAAGTAACATGAATTAACATTGGCTATTAGAGCATGGGGATAGAAATGACAAGGTCAGGTATTTGAATATGTAAAAGTATAAACGTATAATTCCAACCACTGTAAAAACATGAACATTTATTTTCTTGCAAAACAAGCATCATGCATGAGTGTGCAATGTGTGAGCTTGAGTGTGGAAGATACATGGATTTCAGATTGCTAACAAGCGGCAGATTTCCTTCTATTGTTGGAGAGTGTTGATGCTGTCCAGGGAGAGCGAGGGGGAGTAAGAACTGAGAGGGTGGGGAGAGAGGCATGCTGGTGAGGAAAGAGAGAGAGAGAGAAGGAAAGAGGGGTGGGGAGTTTCCAAAATTGTTTAAGGGCTAGTTTTAAAAACTGCCATCCGGAGGAAAACTTTCAGTACCGCTGGAAAGCAAGATGGCCCAAACTCTACCTCTGCTGCTGTTGGCCGCGCTGAACTCTCTGAGCTGCCACAGTGAGGTGAGAGCCAGGGACCCTGACGTGGAAGAAGAAGAGGCTGTGGGGACTGGAGGAAGGACACAGCATATTTCTGGCACCTTTGGGAGCGCTCACCTACCCTTGCCACATCAACATCACGGTATCCCGAAGCCTTCAGAGAGCAGTCCTCAAAACTCAGAGTCAACATCAAGAGAGACTTTACATCCAGTTGCAGAGAAAGGGTGAGTCAAACGGACATTATTTCAAACCGTATGTATTTATTACTATATACAGTTTTGTGTGACACAAGTGAGAATATTTCATTTGACATGAGTGATAAAAAGTGTATTTGTTGTATTTGTCTTGTTTGACTTCAGCTCTTAGGTCACTTCTAATTTTCAAAGTCATACGTCAGGAACATACATTTTATTATTATTATTACTTACTACGTAATAAAGGCAAAACTATAAAACAACTTGAACTCAAACGTAAACTCTAAATTGTCTACTTGAGATTACAGATCTTTTCAGGTTAATGAGGTGCATGCTGGGATGCTTTTCCACTTGGCTGCTTTTCCTTCTCTGTCTGGCCCAACCTATTCATGAAAAACCCCCAAAACAAATCGATAAATAAATAAACAATAAATAACTAACCAACTAACTATTTTGAATGTGTATATAAATACATTTAAAACATTATTATTGTCATTAAAATCATATAGTAAAAAAAAAAAAAATTTAAGCATTCAAGATGAAACATTTTCAAATGTTTAGTCAGCTGTGACTGGTTTTGTTTATGCTCTGGAATTGTATTTATTTATCTATTTGGCCAAACACTACACTACAGTATACAACAGTTCAACCCACTGAACAGACTGTACATGTATCCCACACAGTCTCGTGTTCATTACTTCCAATATTAAATATGCCCTTGACCCTGGCTAAAGTCCAATGTATTCTCCTTTTGTTCAAAAATGAATTCGCCCGGGAGGTTTGATTACAGTAATCTTACAATGCAAATGCAATTTAAGAGCTTCAGTGATCTAATCTGAAACGACTGGTGGGAAAGTATTATAGAGCGACTGAGTTTTAACTCTGCATGGAATCCAATATATACATGCTTAGCTGTCCTATTCAACTCAAATGTGTTAGCCTTTAGTCTTCTTGGTAACGCATCACATTAACTCTCTTTGGGAGCTCTATGCTGGTTTCTTGGGGATGCGATTCAATGAGAGTACAGTGAGGCAGAGGACAGGTACCCCCATAGCAGTTTTCAAGGGCATTTACCTTTGGGTCTGGACTAGAACAAAAGAGTATGATCAACAGCTGTGTCCAGGAAACACATAGGAGGAGTGCTAATCAAAAGTGTTTAGGTGTTTAAAGGAGAATAAAAGAGAGATAAAAAGAGGGGTAAAGATGAAAGAAAGGTATACTGATGAAGAATGTTCAGATGTGGGTAGCTACATGGAGACAGATTAATGATAAAGACATAAAGAGGCAGACAGGACTAGCATTCAGCCAAACTATGACTGAATCAGAGTCTGAATAGGGGCTGATGTTTTACTGGACAAAGGGACTATATGGTTCAAGGTGGCAACGAGAGGAAACAGGACAGCCCACCACTATCTAATCTCTTTGTTTCTGCAGCGGATGCACAAAGGAAGGTCAGTAGAAAAAGCATGAGTAAGGGGTCGTTCATACAGGACGTGTTCTTGCACTTGAAAACAGCTAGACAAGAATAAGTAATAAAAGTGTTTTTAACCATCTTAAAATGCTGACACGGGATGCTGACAAATACGGATGCGTCACAGGGTTCAAAAACGCATCATATGTCCCATAGAAACACAATAAAAACTTGGATTATGAATGCATGTGCAGAACCCCTTGCCATGAGAACAGCCTATAAGAAAAGCATCCAAGTCATTTGAGAAAAATAAACTGTGCATGAAAACACAGACATGCAGCAGAAAGAAAGAGAGTTACTGACATGGAAAATCCTGTTTATGTATTTTTCTGTCAGCTCTTATATAATGTTCAAAATGAGAGTGGCACAAGGTTTATACGTAATCAGCAATTATAGTGTTCATCACTGTTGGGAAATGAGGCCACTACAATGCTATTACACAACCTTTGAGCAATTGAGAAGAGTTGCCACCAAACATACCTTTTAGTGTTTGACAACTTCTCTAACTAGGTCATTTTTCACAAAATATACTTTCTCTGCTTTACTGTATGTTTACGAAATACTGCACCACAGAAAAGCACAGACTTGCCAAAATAAGATTGAAGATGTGTAGACATCGTAATCAATGTGGGCTCATCAGATTCTCTCTGATACAACAGAAAGCTAAAAACAAACATAATATACTTGCCAATGGAACGACATATAAAACCGTTTGCTTAGCGATTATATCTAGCCCTGAGCATTCTGGGAAGAGGACAACAGGAAGATACATGGGCTCTAGAGCATGTGTCTTCATCAGACTGTGATTGCTTGTAATCTCTGCTCTCAACTTTCAATTTTCCCTTGTCCTCTATCTTTTATTCTCCGTTTTATCTTCCCAAACCTTCTGTCTCCTGCCAGAAACTGGTGTGCGTATGTAAATCACCGTATGGTCACCGTATCTGTACTCTGCGCTACGGAGACCCAAACTGAGAAATCTGTGAACCCCTGTTCTGATGGAGCTCCTGGCTGTCAAATCATCATGTGAGTCACATAACCCTCAGATCATAAGCTTCTACTATGCTTTGCTTCCTGGATGTTGATGATGGTGATCATTAGGTATAGGCAGTCCTCACGGCCTGTATACAAGCAGAAACAGATCGCGCTCTCTTCTATGCACTGGATGTGCTGCCCAGGATATGGAGGACACGACTGCTTGGAAAAAGGTAACATTGCATGCAAATATTATGTAATGTCATTTTTACACAGATGTAGGCTATATATGCAATATGTTAGGAGTATGTATGCTGCTCTTTGGCAACATTCAAAGGAAAACAACAGTTGAGTCACCAAAACTAAATGGACTACTCATCTGTTGCTTCCTCTTTATCTTTTTTTCCCCAGACAGACCTCCAGAGGATGAGACACATGCTTTAAAGTCTGAGATTAATGACAATGGCAGCTCAGGCAAGTCTGTTGTTTTGGGCAAGGCTGGCTTTACCTTTAACCTTTCATACCTTTCCTTTTTCTGCAAAGTTGCTTTTTTAAAACAGCCTTTCTGACAAAAAGAGGAAATTTCCAGCAGGCCTTTGGCTCAGTGAGTGTCCTTCAACAGGAAAGGGAGAGTCAGCTGGCACTGGATAGCACCTATGCCAGCATGCAAAAGCAACCTTCACGTTTAAAAATAACAACAACTTATAGACATGTTTTCCACATATCCAAAGTCTCTGGCAGGTGCATATTTTGATGGCAGAAAATTTCCCAGAAAGCATCCTTCTTGCTCTCATGCCTTTGTTTCCTCTGTAGAATAGGTAATATTTTACTTAAAGGAACACTCCGCTGTTTTTTAAAAACTCTCCTAGAGATAAACCGTTGAGTTTTACCGTTTTTGAATCCATTTAGCCGATCTGGCAGTAACAATGCACTGCCGCTTATAGCATAGATGATTAAATCTGATTAGTATTGCACTGAAAAATTACCAATGATCTAAAGAGTTTTGATATTTTTTCTATTTAAAACTTGAGTCTTCTGTAGTTACATAGTGTACTAAGACCAGTGGAAAAGTTGTGGTCTTCTAGGCCGATATGGCTAGGAACTGTACTCTCTTTTCGATGCAATAATCAAGGAACGTTGCTGGGTACAGAAGGAGCAATGATATTGCACAGCACCTGAAAATAGTCCCCAGCATATTGGCTTAGAAAATCACAATTTTTCATTTTCTGTCGATCTTAGTAAACAGTGTAACTACAGAAGAGTCAGTTTTTTAACAGGCAAAAATCGCAACTCTTTGGACATTTTTGAGCGAGATGCTAATGGTCTAATCAGATTCAGTGATCTATGCTAAGCTTCAGCTAAAAGTGCTACTGCCAGACCTGGAGATCGACTAAATGGATTTGAAAACGGAGTGGAGTTGGACATTTTGCCTTATTTTTAAAACTGGTGTAGTGTTTCTTTAAACTTTATTAAGTGTTTGTTTACAAGAGCTTCATGTGTGCCAAATATTTTAAGCCTCAAATCATGATATATTGGGTCATTAAATATAACATTGGTGAAATATTTTTTTTTAGATTAGATGTTGGAAAATCTTTAAGGTCTAAAATAACTGCTCTTAACTGGGCATATGCGTGGGCCTAATATTTACCCTCAAACTCAAAATGTTCTGGTTAACTTCCTTTCCACATCCTCCTTCCAAACAAAATGTGTTTGTTCTTCCTTAGAAGGTGAAATGGGCACTGGCCAATTGGGAGATGTAAAATGGGCTGACAAAAACATACAGGAAGCTCCTATTCATGGTTACTCACCAAACCAGAGTGTTGCTGGTAAGCTGTAAAATCAGCATGCTGGAAGAACATCTATACAGTCACATTTCACTAGGCATGTGAGATTTCAAAACCATTCAAAAGTGAATGGCTTGTCTACTTAAACAATGACGTCTTGTGGAGGATATCATCTCTTTCTTTTAAACAAAGTCCACCATGAAGTAATCACCCACAGACGGAAGGAGACAGGGCAATAAGTCATCAGCGAACCACATGCTCAAGATGAATCATAGAATAGATGATTGGAAAGAGGTTTATAGCTTTGCATGTAGTCTAACCTCATTCAAAGAAAATGTTATCTATCTTCATTGAGCTCATTCCGTTTAAATGCAAATATTAAAAAGCAGCCTATAAAAGCAACATAATGAACATATGAAATGTGTTTATTTAGCAGGCCTGAAAGAAAAGGGTAATTCCTGATGAACAGGAATAAAATCTCAGGCAGAGCCCGTCAGGCACAGTGATATTCACTAGGGACGAGGGTTCTGGCAGAAGACTGTCTACATGAGCTAAGCACTTCACAGCTATTTCTGTAGCTGTGTGAGGAATCGGTGTGCTGATATATCCACTGTTTTGTAGAGTGGCCTGGTAGTGTGCAAAAATCTCCACAACACAATACATAGGACTAATTTCATTGCGCTGTGGCTTGTTTCCGTTGTGGTTTGGCTTGTTTCCTTTGTATTGTGCTAATTGATAGTTGTGTTGTGCACTACTGGGCACCCATAGTTTTCACTTATTAATATCTGAAAAGTATACAAATGATAAGCCTTTACATTAAAGTGACTTATCAATATTCCAGGTGCCAGAGAAGGGATCCCTACCTCTCAGCCATTGCCATTCCTTGATTCATCTATTCTGCTCTCGATGCATCAGTTAATGTCAACTATGATGAGTCAGCTTCAACCGGTGCTGGAAAGCTTCAATCAAACACTGAAGCATCTGTCCGGTGAGGTAGAAGAGTTGTCTCAGGACTTGCAGAAGTTGCGGATAGAACAAGAAGAACGCAGGTCCATGACCATAGGTGAAGATCATAGCGGACCTATCGAGCAAAGACTCGAGCACAGCCATCTCCAAATCAGTCAAATGAAAACCCAACTGGACGCACAGAAAGACCAGTTTGAGAGGGCCTTTCAGGTCCAGCAAGAACTGCTGAGAACCAACCTAACAAAACTGAAGGAAGAAATAGATGATCAGATCAGTCAAAGTCAGGATGCACAGGTCATTCATTCATTATGACTACTTGAAATGATTACTAACTTATATTACTACCATATATAACATATTTTGTCTTATACCAACAGGTGAATCTACAGTCTCTAACTGAATTGGTTGAGGAAGTGAAACTTGGCCAGCAGCAGCTGGAAGGGGCACTGCAGAGAGACCGTGCTGAGTTTGCCAATCCGAATGGAGGCCAGCCAACACAGGAGTCAGAAGTGTGGGAGGCCATCACTCGACTAGAAGAGAAGGCACAAAGTAACTCTGCGAAGCTCAGCAGCTTGTCTGAGACTTCTAAGGACTCTGATGGAGCGGTCCAGGCTCTGCAAGGAAACCTACTGAAACTGGGACAGAGCCTAGAGGAGGTCAAGCAACGAGCTGAGGTCAACTTTGCAGAGACTGGTCTGGAGGTGGAGGCTACTCGTGTCAGGGTGCTCAACGGCATTGGCGAGCTTACAGCTAACCTAAGCGCACACGAGGGTCAGCTGAGAGAAATTGAGCTTGACCTGGAGAAGATCTATCAACTACTACAAAGAAATGATTCAGCCATTGCAGAGCAGGCCTGCAGTTGTAAGTCGATTGGCAGTTCGCTAGCTAAGTTGGAGCTGGAGGTGGCTAATGTGACACAGTTAGCCAAACAGAACCAACTTTCACTTGAGGAGACGGATCTAGCAAGGAATCAGGTCAACAAAATGGAGGATCTTCACCAGGGCCTGTTGAACATAAAGGAATCATTGGCCTTTGAGCAAGGCAGAAGCAGGAGTCTTCAAGACAGCATGTCCCAGCTACAGGCGTCACTCCTGGACAGCCAGCAGGAGATCCGAGGCCTGACGCAGCGGGACAAGGACAAATCGAATGAAATACAAGGCCTATCAGCAGCCTTCTCTGCCCTTCTGAATGATGTCATACGCCACTCTGACGTGCTAGAAGTGCTACTGGGAGAAGAGGTCCTGGAATTCACACATTGGTCGCATACTCAAAAGAAAGAGCTCAGTATTCCAGTTCTTTTACAGAAAATGGATGTGATGCAGCAAAAGATTGAGACACATGATAGGAATCTGTTCACCATTCGGAGAAAGCATCCTGACAGAGATGAGATGAATAGCGATGATCCAGTGGCATACTTGACTGGTACAAATAATCAGATGAGGGGCCCTGAAAGTTACCAGACTTCCTTACCAGACACTTCGACTGGAGAGGAGGATGTGGATTATTCAGTCAGTGACTTTTGGAGTTTGGGGAAAGAGGTGGAGCAATTAGCAGGTAGAATAACCATGCTGGAAGAACGCTGTGGAAACTGCACTGCACCCCCTGGTGGTTCTGTTATAGAACTGCAGGCAGATATAGCATCCCTTCGTCACGACCTGGAGAATCATTTGAGAATGTTTCAAACGCTGTTCAGTAATACAGAAAAACTGATCAGCTCGAATAGAAACCTGAATCTGGAAGATGTCTGGAGGCTGGTGAGGAAAAAAGAAGGAAAGAGAAGAAGGGGGAGCCTGAAGCAAGAAGACCAAATCAAAATAGAAGAAAAGTCTTTTAGTGGGCGAAGCAAAAGATACAGTGAAAGAGGTAAGAGATCTTACTACAGTTATGGTCATTTGCCATTAATTTTGATCATGAATAAAATTATTTGATACTGAAAGAGCTATATAGTGTACATACAACACCACTGCCCCTCACTGGACAACACTAAAACTACATCATGACAAAGCATTTTTCCTCTAGCTGAAAATACTTTTCTCCTAAAACATCAAAATAACTTTGTCTCTCCAGAAGATGCTTGGTTACCACATTCCCCTGTGGTGTTCATCACAAGCCTGGACTACAGAAGAGGACCAAATGGGGAGCTCACGTCAAAAAACGTGACCGCGAACTATGGTGGTACTTTTAATGCTACATCAGGCGTGTTCCAGGCCCCTAAGACTGGATTTTATCTCTTTTTAGTGACGTTAGACTTTGAGAGAGGCCTTTCATTGGCGGTATTAAAGCGCAGCGGAGTTCCAGTGGCCTCTATCAGACAGCAACAAAGGGAGGAAAGGGGACCAGTGAGCAGAACCTCATTGCTGGAGCTTCGGCAAGGGGAGACGGTTACATTAGAATTGATGCATGGAACATTACGAAAAGCGCAGCCTGGGGACAACACTCTGTCTGGACTATTGCTCTTCATTACAGAGCACAAGGACATGCTGTTATGAGAACTGGGTGAGTGACAAAAAAAAGGAGGATTCGTCTGAGTCTGACGCACTGCCAGACATGCTGTATTTTTTTATGCATGCTGCCTCTTCTTGAAGGTGCAAAAAAATTCCTTATGAAAATATTATGTTTTTTAACCGTTTCTGCAGTAATACAGAGAAACATGGTAAAGTATATAAAAAAAAAAGGGAACCCAGTTATTGAACAGAAATATTTAGATACCACCAGCCCTTCTGTTGAGCTTTAAAATGTAGATGATCTAATAATAAGGCTAGGAACAAATTATGGAAATAAGTTCCTGAAGCAGTCTGAAAAAACAAAAGGTACCGAAAGTGAGGGAAACTCAGTACATCAAAAAAAATGGACATCCACAATTTATGCATTCAGTTTGATCATATTCAGTGCAATTGTCAGTCAAGAAGAAAAACCCCATAGTGATTGTGTACTAAAATAAGGTAATTTACTTGAAAATTGATACATTGGACTAATTCTGTATACAGAACAGCTTTTCTTGGTAAACATAAGGCACCTCTCTTAAAACCAGATGTTGTGCACAATTAAAACAAGGTTCATATTATTCAGGCCATTTTACGTTTCCTTAAACATTAAACAATTAAGACAAAAAAACATTGTGTGGTCTTTTCTCTGGAGCTTAAATAAGTTCAGATATGATTTTTACAAGGTAACTGGCATGGTTGCAATGGACAGAATAGGCTTGCAGCCCAAACATTTAGAAAAGACAGACAAGCAATGGATTTGAATCTTCAGAGCAAAGCAAAGGGTTTTGTACCTGTTTGACTTATATTTCTGAGACTGCTATAACAACTTATTTAAATGCACCCTGATAATACAACATTCCTGAAAACAGGAATTACCTTTTTATTCCAAAGGACCCTGGTTTTGAAATTAAACCTGTATTTCCCACAAGTGCTAATAATGCATTGTTGTGTGATTTTAAAGTTTGAAAATTATGCTCATGCGAAAAAAATAAAAAATGCATTCACATAATCTTACCACTGAACAAAAAGTCTTTTCATGTATATGAATGAATTGAAGTTGCCTGTCTAGACTTTTCAGTAAATTACATACAAAGGGTCTAATTTTACACATAGAAATGACATATAATGATAATTCACACCCACACTTTCATAGGAAGTCTTTAAATGTAGAATTTCATCTTAAAGTCATAAATTTAGTATTTGAAAGGTTGAGCTGCTCTGTAAAAACATTGAGAATGTTAGCTGCAAGAACAGTATTATAGTCCTGCAAGTAAAAATATCTTACCACAGTAATTTATACTATATGACATGACATGAATAAATAGCACATGCATTTGCATTATTCTATCACATTAGACATTTATGAGTCATATGATTCCCAAGCGTCACAACATTAGATTCAAGGCAAAACCATTTAAATGAGGCATTGTAAACCACAATCCAACCTGACACTGATGAATCAGATGTGATATAGTGAGGCTGACTCGAAGGATATTGGATAAAATACAATGTTTATGAGGCATTCGGGAGCAGTGGGCATACATCTGCAATAAGCCAGATGAGATCTGCCGTTCTGAGAGATTGAAAGTCACCATATCTTAGATGAATAGATCTTAAATGGCAGAAGGTTGGTACTACAATTCATCAGGCCAGAGCTGGAGTAATGATCACTTCTGCCATTAAACCTAAACTTTCTATTCTTAACAGTGAATACATTTCCAGTCTTCAAAAAATGGGAAGGTTTCAACTAGAAAACCTTATTGCTAACACTTTTTTTCTCAGAAAGGAAAGGAAAGCAGTTGAAGGAATCATTTTTTAAAAAGGCTATTAATTAAAATCAATATGTAGTAACGGGACATTTTCTTTTGTTTTATACATATAATATGGGTCACTTGAATTAAATAGGGTATGTTCGCTTTTGATGTTTCAGTGGCCACAGCTGCACATGATCCAAATGCAAACTTGCCATTTTGTGACGCTAGCCACACTAGAGCATATCCCAAGTGTACTGATGGGTGCACTGTCCAAATATCACCCCGAATATGTCCACCTCTCAACTCTCAAGTCAATAAGAGAGGGGTCAGTCGTCAAGCCTTCTCCCAGACGGCTCCATCACTGCTGGCATCATGCCACTCCTCCATACAGATGTATCGTATTACACCGCTTTCACAGAAAGCACCATATGCACTTCGAATCTCGCCCAATATATAAAAGAGCATCTGAAGAAGTTAAAATGGTGGAGATGGGGATGATGCGAATGCAGATGCCTGTAGAATAAGTGTTCTTAGTTCCTCGCGGATGCGTTATGGCACATACTGTCCAGCAGAGGGTGCTCCACGACACTGTGAGCATTACTGCAACAGGGCGAGGAAACCAGACAAAGAGGAAAATGTTCTGCTCAGCAGTGCTCCCACAGGTCTGTTTAGGAACTGAGGCAACAATTCATAAAAGTGAGCAGGAATATCTCCATGACTTCTCTCAGACTGGCATTGGAGGGAAAACGGATCATATTTTGATATCCTGTGATTCAACCATTTTGGCGAGTGTTTTCTTGACTCGAAGAGCTGTGAGGCGAGAGGCTGGGTTGTGTGCCCAGCACTCAGACATGAGCTTTAGCATGGCCCGTAAGCACTGTGTGGAGACAAAAAACATCATTGTAACATAATTTTACACAACTATAAAATAGCAGAGGTTTTTAATAAACCCAAATGTTGTGTGGCATTACGTGCATATCTGTTAAGAATGAGATCAACGTTATGGCAAATATATTCATACAAAGTGTTTACAAGCAGATAAGATTTGTAGATGTGTTTAAAAATGTTACTTAACCGAGCGCTGTTGAACTAAACCGCAATGCTAGATCTTACCTCGTCACTGTTCCAGCGATTAGACACCACTGGTCGCATGCCTTTAACACACACCACTTCCCTCATGTCCTCGTAGGATGGTTCTGAAGGAACCATGTCCCAGTATGGCAACTGATACTCCTCAACAATACCTGCACATAAAAAAAAAATGCCATCATTATAAGAACTCATCACATCATAACCTCATACACTGATGTAATGCACATCCACTAACCTCCTGTCACGCATCGGCGGGCCATCTCCCAAACAATGAGCCCATAGCTGTAAATATCAGCCATTATGTACGCTTGGAATTGGTTCTTATTTAGGGTCTCATCCAGGACCTCTGGTGCCATGTATCGCCGTGTGCCCATTCTCGTACTCAGAGGGACGTCCACCTCATTGGTATCACTGAAATAAAAACAAATGCCAATGATTTAATACTAGCTGTGAATAAAGTATGCTTTAACTATGTTTTTTATGTTGCTGGTGTGTTTGCGTGCATGTCTGAATGTGTGCTGAAAGAGTGTCTTCACCTGTTGTATTTCACAGCCAGGCCCAGATCAGCGATACAACAGGTGCCGTTCTTCTTTATGAGGATGTTTTTGCTCTTCAGGTCTCTGTGAGCGATGGCAGGTTTGCCCTGGGTGCCGTAGATCTCTGTGTGGAGGTGGCACAGGCCGCAGGCTGCAGAATAGGCCAGTCTCAACAGAGCCTGTGTGTCCAGGGTAGTGTATTTCAGATAGTCATAAAGAGATCCATTCTCGTGGTAGTCTGTGATGAGGAAAAGCTGAGTTAACGCTCCCGTGCCCTTAATATCTGCAGCTATAAAGCCTGGAGCGAGACAGGAAAAAAAAATCAGTGTTAACGTAAACAAAATATTTAATCCGTACATGTTTTATATTAGTGTACAAAACCAGCTAAATCTTTCAGTGTCCCATAATATGATGCAAATGCAATATACATGTGTTTGACTCTGTACATTGATAATTATTATGTTAAATGCATATATACAATATAATGCATGTCTCTATTCAGTGTCTTTACCCTATTTTTGTGATGGAACCTACCGAGTATATTTTCATGCCTCATGAGCACTGTTTGGTAAATCTCGGTCTCTCTGAACCAGCTAGCCTCTTCACGGGTAAAGAACACTTTCACTGCAACCTTTTCTCCTCTCCAGCGACCGAGCCACACTTCTCCATACCGCCCCTTCCCGATTTGACGTACCATCTGAATCTGTTTGGCAATGGTGCGCTGGACCTGTTAATCAACACTGGACAATTAGACAACTGGAAAACCAAGAATCATAACTCTAAATATTTCACTGTTCTGAACAAACAAAACAAGTTACAAGACCTTTTATCAATGGTTCCCACTAGTGCTGTCAAACAAATAATCCCATCCAAAATAAAAGCTTTTGTATAAAAAAAAATATATATATATATTGATATATATATATATATATATACACACACACATTTAATATATAGACATATTTTTCTTAAATATATATATATATATATATATATGATACTGACAAATGATTACAATTTTTAATCAAATTAGGCCCAATCCCAATTCTATTTTCTACCCCTTTGCCTAACCCTCACCCCTTCCCCTTGCCCCTTGAAATAAAGTGGAAAGGGGAAGGGCTGAAATATTTTCCCCTAAGAAATGGGA
>JAUMHQ010000069.1:10073864-10100065 GCA_032361165.1 Enteromius paludinosus
ATTGTGGGTGGGGTTAGTGAATATCCAGCACTCTCTCCGCCTTCAATACCACGACTGAGGTGAGACCCTTGAGCAAGTATGTTGGAAAACAAAACGCCTTTTGCCATACAGCGCAGGATACAGGGTCTTCTTGACATGAAGTAATCCACGTGGAAATTGTACTGTTTGGGGGCGGGGCAAGTTGTTTGCGACGTAGAACGTGGGTGGACATTATGCAAATATGTTACTTAGTGACGTGCATCCGTAACAGAAAAAGATTCTAATCATTGATGACTCGTTAAGGACAATGTGAGCTTTATTTGCTAATTTATCCAATATTTTAAAGTCTTGATTTTGATTTTTTTTACTTTACTATCATTTAACTTTTATTAAACAGTTAAATAAATGTAATCCATAACTGGATTTCCATTGCCACCTGTATTAGTATAGTGTTTATCTGCACAAGGTAAAATGTTTATCTATAAAATCTGCAGATAACCAATATGGCATTTGCAATCAGTATCTCTTAAAAGAAAGAATCATCAAATCTGTACAATGATTAAGTTTGAAATGTGCTGAAATGTGTCTAAAATTTCTATATAGTCCACAGAAAAACAAGTCCCGCTCACCGCGAAGCATGGAAAACAAAACACAAACATGCTTTTCACCAGTGCCGACCATGCTCTCTAACTCGTAGATTGAGTGAATGTGGTATGTGGATATGTGTGCTGGCATGCGTCTCGCTGGCCCCTCCTGGGGGCCCCTCCTTGCAGGCAGCCCAGCGCCTCGCCTGCCTCTCAAGTCACGCCGGCCAGCAGGGAGAGCAGACTTCCTGGCTCCACTCTCATTGTTTGCTTGGCTGCTTCTGAGGCTCATCCAAGGCTGGATTACCATAAGAATACTGAAACGTTCCTGCAGAGCACTCCCCTTCCAAACGTCCCGCTGCACTTCTTCTCTCCTGTCCTCCACCCCCCTATCTGTTCTCCTCTATCTATCATTCTCATTCCCTGGCCACAGCTCTTCCAACATCTCAGTCACGCTCTGCTACCAGCACAGCCTTCCGTCGCTTTCTCTCTCACATCTACAGCCCGTCTTTGGTTTGTATCTGCGGCTTATCGGATGTCTGAACAACCCTCAAGAGCCACACAACACTCTAATGGAAATATAAAAGGGGGTTATTGGGAAATAAGATGTGAATTTAGTAAGACTGATGGTATCTGATTTGATACCAGGAGGGTAAAAATGAATCTTTCTGTGGGAACATCTACAAAAGAAAAATCGAGTGGAAAGTGCAGAAAGTTGAAAGGAAGGAAATGAGGGTGGAGGCTTGTGGCAGATGCAGGGCTCCTTTCAGACAGTCGTGGGTTCAAGAACACACTGATGATGGTGTTGCATAGTCATCCTGCTCTACCAATCACCCACGTAGAAGCCAGTAATGTACCTTGGGTTCTTCAATGATCTAAATTGATGTCAATGGTCGACATACACTACCAGTCAAAAATTTGCATAAACCTACTATATTTCTATTATTAGCATTTTTCACATTTTAAAATAATTATTTTTGGTACCTTTTAAGAGTTCACTCTTAAGTGAATATAACTGATTGTCCAACCTTGATCATCACACAGTGTTGTTTATCCAAATGGGCAGCAGGATTTAGATTTTGCACAATGTTGTAACCCCAAACCTAACCCTATTTTGATTAGTTTTTTCATCGTAGGTTTTAAAATACAATAACCATGCTGCTATTTACTGAAATAGGGAATGCATTGATTCGCTGGGTTTTCTTTTTCAGTACACAAATGCAACTGGATAACAAACCACTTTTTCTCTTTATAGGGAAAAAGACAGCAAGTCCAATTCCCATCGATCCAAATGTCCAAATGAGTAGCAGACTACAAGCTGCGCTAAGACTGACCGAGTCCCTCTGTCTAGTCTTACTTCAACACCCGCGAGTATCCTGCTACCACCAGCGGCCCATTACAACACAATCTAGTTTAACAAACATAAGATTTCCTCACACGGAAAACACTTGTCTAAACGTAAGTAAATATGTCTGAAAGATGTTAATGGTGGCTAAGATTTACCGTTGTAAACGCTCTGCTTGGACTTACAAGCCCAGAGCAGATCCTGGGAAACTTGTGCAGAGGCTGCTGTGGGTTCACAAGACGGCTAGATTCATTCTAGTCTGTAATTACAACATTGAGCTGAAAATAAGGCTTTGTTTAAGCAGATGCACACGCTCCAGCACATTCCACAACCAAATGTAGCATTGCTCTCCAGAGAGGACTTCACGTCACTGAGACATATGGCTGGGAGGTTCAGTTCTGGACAACACAACAGAAGGTCCAAGCACAGTTCAACAATCACAGATAAGCTCTGCTGGAAACTGGAAAGAAATGCCCTCTGTGCATTATGTGTTAGACTATCATACAAAGGTATGGGGTCAGCAAGATCTTTTATACTTCACAGAGGACACAAAATGTATCAAAAGTGACAGTAAAGGCATTTACAATGTTACAAAAAGATCTGTATTGAAACAAAATGCTGTTCTTTTTTTAAACCTAATATTAAGAGAGAGATAGGTCTTACTGACCCCAAACATTTGAACAGTAGTGTTTTGGTACCTACAATAAATTCCATTGCCCAGTCATGTGACCACGACCATCTATTTCTGTTTTGTAAACTGTTCTTTGGCTCAAGTAACAATATATTTTTATTTTTTTTAAAGCCAAAATGGCTGGCATAGCTGTTTTTAAATGAACATCAAATATTCCCTCAAAAAATCTACCATCTATGTTATTGTAGTCTATTCATGAACAATAAGGACAACCTATGAAATAGTATTATAGCAAGATATCTTAACATTTCTGTAATAATAATGTGAACTATGATCAATTTCAATCTCTAAATACTTGGGGGTAGAAGTAACTGAAACTGCCACAAGCTTTTGGACATCTTTTCAGGATTCAATGTTCTCCATATATATCCATATATATATATATATATATGATTTAGAATGTAGTGTTCTCTACCCAGGGACAGTCATTCAGGTTCCCTAATATACACATCCTAGAGTGTGAAATCTTGTCTGATCACCTGTGCAAGCCAATTTCTTTTTGGATGCGGAGAACAAAATCCATATTACTAAGTGGCTAGTCCCTCTGTGTATAGAAACACATGTCATGCAGCTGGCAACTGAATGTGACATTGCCCCCTTCCCCAAAAAACACTAAGTGCAAATTGTTTTGAGCTGAAGGACGTTGCCCTGATGAGCAAAGCATGAAAGTGCACTTCATGCAGGGCTCTCCGATGTCTCTAATTCTCTAGGCAGGATGCTTAATGGCTGCGGCAGGAGGTTCCTCTGTATCAAACAGATCATTTTCACACTCTGCAGAGCTTGTGCTGCCAGAATGTCTGTTCCTGCACGAGTTTACAAATCAAGATGTCTGCCACAAGGTGTTTAAATGGATGCTACTTTTTTTTCCTTTCTTATCCACATGATTGGAGAGACAAACTGTGACACCGCTGGAGATCTGTTTTCTTATCACTGTGGGGTGATGGTTGTTTTTCAAGCGCCAAGTTTTGAGTCGTTGTCTTTTAAAAGGCATTAGGGAATGACAGAAAGGAAATAGGTGTTGTATTTTCCACTACCTGTTCACAAATTCCATGGCTGTGGGATGATAAAGAGGATTTATTATTTGTGGCAAGCTTTAGATTGTCTTGTAGAGTGAGTTTGGTATGAATGGAAACATCAGCCCAAGGGTTCTTGGATAGATCAGGACAAGGACATATAAATAAGTCCAGAGTATGAGAATTAAAAGGGCACATATTTAAGAAAGACCAATGCCTCTAAATGGATCATTGACCCAAAAATTATAATTCTGTCATTCCAAACCTGTGGCAAAACTGATTCAGCTGGTCATAGAATAAATGTCAAGGGGATACAAAACAACAATAATTTCATTAACTTTCAATGTAAGGAATCTTAAAATGTTATTTTGTGCCCAGAGAAGACTAATATTTTTGGATGAACTGTGCCATTAGGTCAATTAACCTCTCGTAATTTTCCATAAATAGGCCAATCATTTGAACTGCTAAATGCCTGTTATTTTACGACTTGACACTGACTTTTTTACTTAATTACAGCAGCAGGAAAAACAGCCTTTGTTCTTCAGTCAAAGGGTGACATCTGGACACTTTGATCCTTTATCCAACAATCAGTGCGTTTACATGCACTTTAAAACTTCAGGTTTTACTCCGAACAAAACAATAATTTGACTTTTTAAAATGTAAACTATTTAGTCCATCTGAATTCATGCCAGTTCAACATCTAAAAACTTCGCAGTGCAGCTCAGCTTCATCTATCCACAGCTCCACTAAAGGCAGTCTTACCCAAAAACAAACAAAAAGACCACATAAAACAGGTGGTCAAAATAATACAAACAAAAACCAGAGTTAGTTGAAAATGTCACTTTCTGTTATGCCTCATGTGCATGTTTGAAAGTTGTCCTGCTTCTCTTTTCTGCAAATGTACGCCAGCAAGTATGAAATATTCCATGCCCCATCTCAGTGTAACTTAGTTATACGTGTGTGGTCTGTGTGTTAGCGTACGTCAGTACAAGAACGGATTTGCCTGAGCAATTGTATGGGAATCTCAGGCAGCCCAAGTGCAGTTCATGAATGCGAAATTGTACGGCAACAGGGTAGTGTGTTTGCCTAGAAACCACAGTAACGAAGAGGTTGGAGGAACGCGCTGGAAAACTTTAAAACTGCCCACAGGCGAAGGCCCTGTTTAAAGTCTGGCAGATCACACGGCCTCGTTCAGCTCCACATCCTTTGCAAACATGTGGCTGCAATTGAGTGGAACAGTCCCTCCCTCCAGCCAGCCATCTCACCAGCCCCATGTAAACATCCCAGGTCCATAGGACTCGCTACATCCCGCACTGATTGACCCATGCCTCTGAGCGACATCTCAGCTCGCACTGCAGTCTAATCAAAAGTAAAGCCCTTAAGTACCTGAGAAAATCCCAGCGGTGATCCCCTCAATGTGGCGGTACGGACCTCTGCATGTAAACACAATTCTCATATGTCGTGGGTCATTAATGCGGAGTGGAACGGTGGAGGTGGGCTGCAGGCTATCTGGTCTCTGACAGACCAATCAAGCGCCAATAATTATGAGACAGGAAACTCGCTGATTGCGTAGGTCCGTCTATGTCTCAGGCGCAGGGTTAAGGGTTAATCTCTGAGCTTCGGTAATCAAGGTTGCCGCATGGTCTTTCTCTCCCTATGAAAATGCAGCCAAAGGTGGAGGAAGTAAAGAAAGACTGCGGCATTAACTAATGTAGTTGGCTATGGAGTCAGTCTTTGAAAACAAGGTGACCCTATGGTAACAGAGAATAGAGTGCTCCAAACATTTACCAGCAGTTTAATTTCACAAAAGCATCTGACCCTGATTTAAAACACAAAAACCACTGGGAAAAAGAAAGAAATTGAGTCATAAAGTAAAGAAGAGCCTGCAACAGGATGCATCAGGTTCTTACCTTACAGGGTAGCAAGTGTGGCAGCACATGATGATGAAGGGGACTCATGGGTATCAGAGTCTTCTGTCTGGAGCTGATCACAAAGCAGAGCCAAAAACGTCAGTGAAAAACCTTTGTAGTACCTAAAAAGAAATGGGGAGCAGAGAAAATAGATAGTTATGCCATCTGTTGAAAAACTAAAGAGAAATGTCAACAACAAAAATTATACTTTTTCAAAGGATCTTTACCAGAACTTCTGACTATGGAGACACAATGCAAACTGCCATGCCTATTCTGGATAAAAGAGGTAAGATCCACTCATGGATGTCATTTAGTTAACATTTAAAAAATTAAGCATCAAAACGGCCCAACTCATATATAATGTGAATTATTAACATCTGGTTGCAAGACAGATTTAAAAGACAGCAGAAGCCCTGTTCATTATTCTCATGTACAATTGTTGGAACAAGTAAAAAAAAATACATCAGCAGCAAAGAGTGCAAAGGAATAATAGAATAGCTTTCAGGACACTTTCAGTGTGCCACAAATGCTTCAGTAATTATTTGAAAAAAATGAAGTAGTGACAGATCTTTTCTTCTGTATTATGAGAGACATACAAGAATAATTGGTTATCAAAGATAAATGTAGGGCAGGGACTGGATTGACATGTAGGTGTTTTAGTCAAAAATAAACAAGCTTGCAAGCTTTTGTGGAGGGGCAGGGTTTTAACAAAGAGATAGATTTCATTTAAACAGTTAATAAAGTGGAAACTGCCTGGCTGCTCACTAAAACCATTCATAAGATAAGATAAAGTTATTTACTGCCATGTTTAGACTTTTGGTTGAACACTGAAAGTACATATATGTGATCAAGGTTTCACGTGTTACTATATGGGAGATTCAAACTATATATGCACATAAGATTAGCTCAAACAAGAGATTCGCAACGTTGTTCTAGCATTAAACTGAACTAAGACTATGTGTGGATTAGTGTCCAACGCAAAACAGTAACGCTCCTCAGACAGAGTGTCACCAAGCCTGAGGTATTTAGATCCACACAGGTGCCAGTAGGAGTTGACCCTGACTGCCCTCGCTGAGAAAGAGGATTACAACTTATTTCCCAAGGAATGCTAACTTCTTCCCAAATCTGTAGATTTAGGGATGATCTTTTTAATAGCCCTCATCAAACACGACCATTTAGCCATAGGAAAGAACTTAGTCGTTTTTTAATTAAAGAGGCTTTTGCACATCTCCTCTTCAAAACTCTTGATCGGAAGCACGTCCAGTGATTTGTGACATTGTTTTTTGTTGGAGTGCTGAGAGAGAAACTATGTGCTGAAAGATGAGGGACAGCTGTAGGAAGCGCAAATCAAACATATGAAGATGCCATCACTGCTGTTAATTCCAGAGGGTTTAGTAAAACCAACAGGAAAGCACGAGGGTGTATATAAAGCAATTGGGGCTCGAAGAGGAGACAAATGTGATCAAAGCGAACGATCAGCCATAGCTAATTGAAATTAAAGCCCATGAAATGAGAAGGTTAGCCTGGTTCACTGAGGCACTGAGGATGGGAACACAGATGCCTTGAGGGAGGGCTCAACTGTGCCTGCAAAGAGCTACAAAGCACCCACTCATTCTTTTTACACTGTGGTTATGATATTGCTTAATGTTTGCGATATTTTACAAGCTTGGAGAGAGCATTCAGTCACGATTCGGCTCCGTGGGAAGGCAACAGCTGAATTTTTCTGTAGGGATCTTTTTGAGATGACAGCAAACTTGTTTACCGTCAAAACCACAGGCTTCATGCATGATTTAAAACCAGCAATTAATGAGAATAAGGCTACAAAATGTTTTTCAAACTGGTCAGATATTCATACCATATTCAGTGGGGTTTTTTAATCAGTCAAAAACAACCAGATGTTGTCTTCAGTGCTTCTGTGCTAAAACAGTCCATTAAGAGGTGCCACTGGCAAAGCATAATGAGAAAGGCAATAATTAACCCTGGGCTTATAATAGCAGAGTGATGATGACCACCATGTAACAAATCTGTTCATATTCACCATTTAGGAACTCTTACTCATTTCCTCTACAAAGCAGAGACCTATTATGGAGGAAGTCATTCAATTACAACCAGCCTTTCTCCATTCATTTAGGATACGGCCCAGAAACAGAAAAACAATATGTAGGCTTATAGCCGATGGTGCTGCATTCGGCAAGCCTTATCTCCTCCAATCTGCTTATCAAACTTATTTTAAAACAACACTGCATAACAAAGAAGCATAGAAGCTGAATGAATAACATAAACATGCAAGTTCTATTTCTAATTTGCAGGTTTAGTTAATCAAGTCTAATCAACCTTCTCGGAATATGATTACTATTTTATTATTATTTATTACACTCCAAATTACTTTTTTACACCTTGCTTTGATATTTAAAACAAAATTGAACATTTAGTAGGATTAACAACTAGTGGCTGAACTGGGTATTGCAGTCCAAAAAAAAAAAAAAAAATATTCCATCCAAACAAATGTTAACTTAGCATGTTTCTTAAATATCTGCAAACATGTTATGGTTTTTTTTTTGTTTGCTTTAGAAAGTTGCATTAAAAATGTAGGTATTAAAACATAACATGATTCCTCAACTGTTCCAGAGCACTCACACACTAACCCTTTCTCACAGGGGCATCCTCATTTTCAAGCCCTGAGGTTTTATATGCATTTCACCTTTATACATGTAGAAATAAAACCTTGTTTTCTTTGACTGAGTGGGCAGGGCTCAATACTAATGAATGCTTTTTATTGAGGTTTTTTGTTCAGGTTCAGCAGCTCCTACGAGCACAAGCAAAGTTCAGACAGAGAGAGTCAGACTCTGGAAATGCCCCTCTTTATAGTCGTGTGGTTCTGTGCAGATGCCAAACACATCTCAGACCTGACATAATACGCTACAGAAATGCAGACGGCATGGTTTGGGAAGATCTTTCCATAATAAAATGTCAAATATAACTACCCGTGCAAAGCAGGGGGAAAATATCCAATACTTAACAATCAAAACACTATGTGAAGAAGAGCATGTAATGCTTTTTAAATAAACCTTACAATTATGGGAAGATCTATAAAAGCACCAACATGGGGTCATAGTGGCAGGCCCTAGCAATAAGTCACAACCTGACTGGTATAAAGGAAAAGCAGTGTAAAGTAGGGCAAAAGATTGGGAGGTCTCGGCACAACAAATAATGGAAGCGTGTATACTTTGTACGCTCAGCTAACCGCAACCAACTCTGCTCTATTGTTCTGTGGTCACAACTTCACCCTTTAACAAAACGCTCCTGAAAGACATGGTATTTTCTATACAGAGACAGATAAAGGGAGCGACATGCATAAAGGTATTGCATAAAGCTCTACATCAACATGAAGGTGTAAGGGCTTAACAAGGGCCAAGTTGTGGTTTTCATATTCAACAAAGTGCTTTTTAAAGTGCTTTATTGTCTAAAAGGCATACGCCAAAATATGACAAGCTCAACCTCCATGCATAAAGATGAGCTTCCCTTCTCAGTAGTAAACAAGGGTTTTTTTGGTTATTTCAACCTGTCCTATTTCTAAGCTTCTCAAAAGAAACATTCTTCACTTGCCAATAGCATACAGGCCATTTACAGGCTTGGCATTCATTAAGGTTTGAAGATAACATTTAGTGAGAAAAGATTCACCAAGCGGGGACGTGCAAGAAAGGGAAATAAACAGGCCGACTGTTACTGCAGAAAATGATAACATCTCCCCAGACTCAATTTCAGCTGCCATTCAAGACCATGAAACTAGACTTTCTCTGATTTTTTTTTTTTTTTTTTACTAATACATCTTATTAAAGCCAAGGTGAATTACGCAACTGAACAGCCTACTATGAAGCCCGAAACTCTTAAAATGAGTCTTAAATGGATAGTTCACCAAAAAATTACAATCCTGATCAGATGAGTTTCAAAACCTTTATTAATTAATATATCACCATTACTTTTTCACAGAAGTCAAAGTCATACAGTTTTGGAATGACATGAGAGTGAGTAAATGACAAACAAATTTAGATTTTATAAAAAAAAAAAAAATTATGGGTGGTGAACTACCCCTTTCGTCAAATGAGAGCATGTAAAACTAAAAGTGGCTTTGCTTAAAAGTAACGTCTGAATAGAAGTGATATTGCTTTCTTGTCTGATTCAGCTTAGTGCACAGGGACCGAAACCTGACTCTTTTTCTCTCTCCCTCGCTCTCCCCCCTTTCCATTCTCCCTCCCTTTCATTCTCCTTTTCTCTCCTTCCCCCTTTCCAAGGAGAGGCTCTTTTAGGGCCAGACGAAGGCCCACAGGCTGAAAAATAAAGAACGAGTCATGCATGGAGGAAGCGGGCCACCGTTTCTCCTTAAATACAGCCGTAACGATATATAAATAAAGAAAGCCTGGCTCTTAGGGAGAAAATTAGATTTGGTTCTCTCTTCCCCTCCCACTCCTAGCCTTCTATTTTAGTTGCAAGCAGAGCACATGCACGCCTTTTTCTGGCCCGTGGCTGCAGGAGCCTTTCAGATTGCTCAAGGTTTCACGTGCTGTATGAGGTGGGAGGGGTGCTGCTGGGGTCATCAGTGTTGTTGAGCCCACATCTTGCACTACATGGATTACAAAACATGATCCAAATGACAACAAACTGGTGCCAACAATTCATGAGGAAGAACAGTCGCAGGACAAATCTATGAGCTGGGCTGAGCTTACAGACATGCTTCAGGGCACGTCCTGATTATACATCTGTATTTCAACAATCTATGCACTGAATAATCACATGCAGTTAATGTATGTAATTACACAAGTAAAGAAAGTTATTTTATCTAACACAAGAAAAAAAATCTCTCTCTCTCTCTCTCTCTATATATATATACATTTAATAAACAAACATAATTTACCATAACATCATTTGTATGAAATAGCTGTTGTTTCAAAGGTGTCACACAATGGTTTTCACACAATGTTATATGAGACTACATGTGGTTCTTAGAACAATGCATGCAATAGGAATCTCCACAGCCCATCGCAGACATGCATAAAAGACCCCATTTAGAAGACGGCCTGCCTTCAATTAACATTATTCACACTTGCCAACATGCTATCTCAAATCTGTTCACAACACTGTCTCCACAATCAAGGAGTCTCAGGATATTAAGCAGCTGGAAATACCCTGTGTTTACTTGATTCATATTCACGGCGACATTAAGAGAGGGAAAATAAACTGTAGCCATTAGGTCCATTTATGTTTCTAAACACTGCCACTAAAAAAAAGAGAAGGCTTCTCATAAGTGCCAAGAGCATGCACAGGCCTCTCTACGGTTCTCTGTTTTTTATTTGGAGCTTTCTGCTCTTTTTCTCCCTCCACAAATCTGAAAGACCAATAATACAGTAAATTAAGATATATGGATAGAACTGCCTCACTGCTCGTAGAAGATTTATCTCTGTCTCTCTTTTTAATTGCCCCTGGGACTAATCATGGGTCTGTTCATTCTCGGGGTGTTGTGGAGGGTCAGGGCCAAAAAAAAAAGATATATACTTTATTCTTAATGTCTGTTCTAAGCTTTTTGCAAAAAACAGACATAGGCTACATGTCAGGCATAGATACATTTACTGAATAGTGGTTACAATAAGCAGACATTAAGAAGAAAAAATGGTTTCTTTAAAAATATACAACACATTCAACAAGTAAGGCAAACATGCAACAAATAAGTCAGTTATCAGCTTTGAATACCAATATGCATAGATTTCAATTCAGTCAGTTATAGTGTGTCATATATATATATATATATATATTAATAATGGTCTCTTTAGTGAGCAATCTGCCAATTACAATAAAAAATGTAGCAAAGTTATGCAAAGACAACATCTCTATAATCAAGGACAAACTACTGACAAAGAAAGGCCAATCTAAGCTACACAACACAAGCAGGTAGTCAACGTGATTTTTCACGATGCATGTTGGGACTTGACAACAAGTCCCAAACACAGATGTTATCAAAGCAATCCCACACAAAAAAAAATATATAATAAACAATATTGGGCACCGCAGAAAAAAATTGAGTAATTTATTTTAATGAGTTCACGGCTGTTGTAGAAAACGATAATATAATAAGTTATAGCATAAGGGCTGGAAAAAGAAGATAGTTGACAAGGATAAGAAAATAGCATGTACAAACACTGTAGATAATAAATGCCTTTGTTAGATATTGTGTTCCTTTAAATTGTCGGTTTTTGCAAAACGAAACCATGACAAGAGAAACAAACTTTCCCCCTCCACTACCGGAAAGAAAATCATCACGCAAATATCCGGAATTCCCACTTACCTGTTTGATGAAGCCGCGCAAACAACACAAAATCCTTCCAAAATAGGGCTTACGACTCGTGACGAAGGTCTACTTCAAAAGCGTCAATTATAGACACCTTCCGTGGTGAGGTTTTGGGTGATTTTCTACTGCTTTCGGGGACGTTTTTCTCCGGTTTCTCTCGTTCTTTTCTCTCTAGTTGTGCCTCTGTGTGAAGGAACATTCCTCTCGTGCGCGTAACGCGATGAGCCCTGATTCAGTCCTCCAATCACAGCTGCGCGCTGCTGCATTCCTCCAATCACAGCAGCGCGGCCGGGCGCGAGCGTTCTACTCGCAGACCCGCGCGGTGAAAAACAAGCAGAGGAGACGCGCTAGACAGGGAGAGGATAGATGAATGGGAGGGGGGCCATCCAAAACTGAGAGCCGCGGATGCCATCTGCTGTCAATACGAGGTAGAATATAGTAGTATTTTTTTCATGAATAATGAAGACTACCCTACAAAAAGCGATCTATAATAAATATATAAATGCACATAAAATAAGTGTTTATACAGGCTATTAATAAACGTACACATAAATGTGAGGATAACTATGAAATATGAGCTAATAGTAAACAACTTATCACTCTGAATTTTAACACCATCTACAGGTTAGCAGTGGTGTTGCAGAAACTGGCTGGGTGAATATTGCCAGAATCTACATATGGCATGAAGTTGGAGAAACTAAACGAAATTAAACTTTAAAGAAAACAATTGGTGAGGTTATAAGTATTCAATTCCTACCCATGCTACATTTATTTGATTTAAAATACAGTAACTTTTAATATGTCATTTATTTTTGTGATGATAACTAAACTTTCAGGAGCCATTACTGTAGTCTTCGGTGTCACATAATCGTTCATAAATTATTGATTTATGATTTGGTTGAAAACAGTTCATTAAGTGCTGCTTAATATTTTGAGTAAACTGGTCTGGGTTTTTTCTCAGGTCATCTGCAAAAGAGGAGCATTTATTTGAAAAATTAATGAATCATTTATTTAAATATTATTAGCCCCAACCTTCTCAGCATTTAAATTTAAACGTGTCTAAATCTTTCTATGTGTAGGGGTTAATAAGTGGACATAGTAACTCAAAATAGTTGATCCAACAGAGAAATGAAAAAGCAGTAATATCAATGGTCTTTGTTTCTTGTGTGACAGATCGCTGATGAGTCTTGAAATAAAGACCTTTATGGCTCTTTAATATTTCTTGGAGCCTATTCCCTTTTATTGTAAAGACAGCAGCCTATAAGTAATCATTTTTCCTATTTCATAGAATAAAGTAAGTCATAGTGGCTTGGAACAAAAGAGTAAATAAGTCACACTGACACATTTATTTATTTGGTTAAAAGTAATAATGTTTTATTCACATTAACAATAGTACATTTGGTTTGTATTTCAATATGTGCTGTGGTGTACTGCAGTGGATGTGTTACATCTATTTTATAATTTCTCTCAGGGTTAGTTCTTTACATCAGTAAATCATTCAGGCAATTAATTATTCAGAAATAATTTAGGATAAACAAGAGCAGCCAAAAGAGAAGAAAAAGACAAACACAAAATGAAAAAGAAAACGACAAACTGAGCACTATGCACTATGTTTCAGTGGCTGAAAGTTACATGAAACAACAAGACACATGAACATCACACACAAAGGCTTTGTGTGTTCACTTACAGGCTAGTTTAGAACTCTAACTCACATTCCAGTCACTACACTACTCCTCTCTGCTTTTTGCACTCTTACTTTACATCGCCTTCGGGTTTCCTTGTTGACCGTTGCCTCAACCTCTCTCCAGTAACACTAGTTTGCATTTACCCCTGGATGTTAAGGATCTGTGCAGACAGGCCATGGTGCCAGTTTTTCAGTTTGGCAAATCGTGGGCCTTTTACCTCTGATTCAAACTTCTCCCTGTAAAATATACAGAAATAAATGAATAAATTATCTAACGTAATCAGCAGACCTTTTGTGCTTGTTAAAAAGTGTGCTTAATTGTACTGAACGTGCATTTTAGTGTACTACAGCACAGAACCTGAATGTAATATGTTTTCAATTAAATGAAAGGCCATTTAAGGGCGGGCTCTTTAAAGAGAGTAAACATTTTCATGACTATGTTTAACAAACTTATGTTTAGGTACAGTATTAATTAGTTTTACATTAAAAGTGTTATACTTTTGTTGGGCTTGTGGTGACTAAAATACTAAAGCACATGTAAAGTACTTCAATATTAATTTCAAAGCTAATGTATTTTACATTTTTATTTTAAATACATGACATGCAAGTTTCAATAGACAATAAATGAGTGAATATTTCAGTTTGCCATAAATGTTTTTCAGTACATTCCCTTTAAACCTTTATTACATGTAAAGATGTTCTCTTAGATTCATCTAATGGCATTTCAAATTGTAAATATCAATATCATGCAGTTAAGTGTACAAAAACGTTAAATTCTGGTAAAGTGAAGTATAGAATTTCCTCATTAGTCCTCTTTTAAAAGGTATACTAAAATGTACTTTTTCACTGGGGTGAAGACAGTAAAAACTCAGACATTTACCTTGATTTTCTTAGAGCCTCCTCATCTGGATCTTGCACTGTGATAAATACCAGTCAATTGTTACAAGTCTTGTCTCAAGAAAAGTATAAATCAATTTATCACATAATAATTGTCAGTCTTTTCAACTCAAACCCAATTCCATTTCACGGTAAAGCAAGATACTCACAATACTCCGTTCCTGTGATATGAGCAAGGATGCGGAAGGACTTGGACTGCAGGTTGGCGGCACGACGTGCCCAGTCTGACATCTCCATCTCCTTATTTTCAGGTTTGATCACAGCCTGGTAGACTGGAGAAGCACTGTCCACAAGAGGGTCTTTAATAGGAAGTGAGCTACTTCCCAAAAGAGAGAAAAGGGGAAAAAATGATCAGTTGTTCATCTTAATTATCTGAATTTGGAAACATCAAGTTAAATTGACCAATCATAATAAAAGGACAATATCTGTGGAAGTTATTTCTGAATTAATTCACATATTTGTGAAGATGTGCATCATTTTAATACAGTTCCATTGTAGTGAGAGATCTGTGATAAAAAGAATGAGTTAGGGTTTGATAAAACTGAATTCCTATATTAGGAGAATGTACGGTAAAATGTTAGAGGTTATATAATTCTCCCCTGGCAGATATACTCAGAACATTCATATTTTTCTTAATAAAGTTCCATTTACTTACATTACCAACAGTATAACATGGTAATTGAAAAATGACCAAAAAATCCACTTCAGTGTTTATGCAAACAGCCTTTAACAGAGAATATAACAGGAGAGTTGAGTCAATGCGGCCATGATGGATCTAAATAGACTTTGGCTACTTACGCCAAGGGAGATCCAGCGGCGTCATCACCACTGTCAGTCACATGATGAGCCAGGATGGGAGGGAGCAAGTCAGAGCCATGTCACATGGGAGGATGGAAAATGTAGTGAGGGTGAGGCGAGGATAAGTGATGAGGAATGGGTGATTTGTTGTGGATGGAGTGACATAATTGCAAGCAGGAGAGGGAGGAAAAGCACAGATGAGGTTGATACTACACATGACCTTGTGGAAACTTGAAATCAGCCCAGGCTAGATGACTGATAATGACATCTTACTGTTATATACACTGCAAGCTAAATGGAACTGCATTGTAATCAAAAACATTAAAGGGCAAATAAAAAAGAAGCAAAATGAACTAAATCTTTTTCTAACATTTTACAAGCATATACTTTCTTATTTTTAATATAGTGCTCCAGCGGTGGTTTATTTTTATAGGCTTATTTTATTTAGTTAGCATTTAACTTTTTTAGGTTGTATCATTCATAATTCATTTAAAATAAATAAAAATAAAGCTTTAGCTGTTCACTTCCAGTGATTGTATTGAGGTTAAAAATTCATCACATTTGTGTTAATTTGGGAAGATCATAAACAAGGATCATAACAAGGTAAAATTTTAACAGATAAATCTAAATTCATAAATACATTTTTTTTAGGGCTGTATTTCTCAAAAACAAAGCCTAAGCAGAATAAAAAAACCACCAGTGATCAATACAAACTTACAATGCCTTTAGGAAATGCATCCCAGGCCATTTTTTTGTTTAACGATTTGTTACCGAATTGAACATTGCTATTCATGTAGTGTGTGAGTTAACTGAACCACTTTTAATTGTAGGCTGAAACTTTTTCCTGATTTCTAAGTTCTCCTCATTTTTATTGTGTTGAAAAGCGGCTTATGGCATAATTCTTTGTTTTTCCTTTAGAATTGTGAGATGCAAAATTGCACACTTAAAACTGTAAAAAAAAAACGTCAGAATTCTGACCAAGCAGATACCCATTTAGAATCCGCATTAAATATAGAAATATAATACTGTTTCTAATGCAATGACATTAATGCAGTAAGGCTTAAACGTCCATTTTTGGGCCACTGCATCACTTACCTAAGCTCTCACTTAAGCTCAGTGTAGTAAAAAGTAAAGTGCTGGACAGGACTAGAAGACATACCTCATCTCGTTTCCTCTGGCTTGGGCCTGACCAGCAATGGCATCCATAATGGCATCCTGAGAATACATACTAATAGGAGTGTTGTACTGGGCATGGATGATAGTAGCCTTCCCACCAGGACCTTTGACCTCGATAGGCTTGTGAGTGGACAAAGCTGAGTCCTTCAGTGCGATGGGGTTGAAGCTGGGAACATACTCTTGGCTGTCAGGGTTCAGGAATGGGAGTGTCAGGGAAGCGATAGTGTAGAGGCGGGTGGGTGATGGTGAGGAGCCAGGGATATCAGTGAAAACAGAGAGATAGATATAATTTGATAGTGAGAATAGTTTGATTTAGACTTTACTTACCTAATGCATCTTTATTATTAAACAGCAATGAGTTTTGCATTGCTAGTCTGGATGTTTCTGAAGTTAAATGGTTTGCACAAGACATTAGTTTTACGTTTTTAGAAAATGCCATGTCTGAAAACACAGTATACATGTATAACAGATGCATCTGGTCTTCGTAATTGTAAAAGCTGCATAAGGCATGCAATAGTTCCCTTTATGATACTCAAAAAAAAAAAGAAAAAAAAAAAAGACACATGCAAAAACGCATTGAACAATAAAACGAACCAAAATACAATAACAGATGTATCTAGTTTAAACACTTCACTCAAAAGCATTTAACATTTCATTATGTCCGAAATGCCAAATTGTTCAAAATACATTTTGAACATTCAGGAATTGAAAATGTAAGCATGCAATCCACAACCACAGGACTGCATGTGGCCATGCTTCAGAGCACACAAATTCACACGCAACTCTGGAGATTTTGTATTCAAAACTGTTACTGACTTGGCAGCTGTGTTGGCAATGACCTGAGACATAGAGGAATATAGACAGAAAAAAAGATAAGCAAAAAAAAAAGGCAGTGTTAGCCTTGATTTGGCAGTGTGCTGAATGATAATGAATCCATGTCCATATAAATTAGCAGTAAAAAAAACCAACATGGAATACAAATGCTTCATTTTGTCTGGAGAACTTGAACCTAAAATATAAATATATTTTAACAGTAAAACGACAGTTCACCCTGGTATTTTCACTTTCATTTCACTTTACCTGTATGACTTTCAATCTTTAGTGTAACACAAAAGAAGATACAGTTAAACTGTAGCAGGTTTTCTTCTTCTTTTGTGTTTGGTAAAGAAAAGGAAGTAGTACATATTTGAAATGACTTATAAGTGAGTTAATGATTCAACATTTTAAATATATTCAGGAATTCTTGTAATGTCACGGTGCAGTGTAGGAGCAGACAGGCGAAGACAGGACAGGATAATTCTCTTATGTAATTTAATCAAGTTGATTCACAAAACTCAGGAACTCTACACACACATAAGCAACGTTAATAATCAGACAAAGGACAAGACAAACTGAACAGCCTTTAAAACAGGAAAACATCAGGGAGAAATCAGGACAGGTGAGGAGCACAGGTGGATCGGGTAACTAATTATCTAAACAAGGACAGGAACATGACCAAATAAGGAAAACCAGGAAGACTTGAAAACGAAAGCAAAACAAAACCATGAAACACTCAAACTCAGACATAAAGCGTTACATGTAATCTGTTGTGCCATGATGTAGATGATGGTTATTACTGGGCACATTTCTCATAAGAATGAGTTTGTTCCTAGAACAAACATTTGATTGACTGGAACAAGAGTTTGGCTGCAGCGGAACACACAGAGAACACTGGAACTAAATAACACTCATACTCTTATTGAATCAAATAATCAATCCAGTCATGTGATCATTAACTTGAACTAAAACTATCAATTTTTTTCTTAAATAAATACAAAAGAGAAATAAGTTCAAGAACTTAGAATTAAAATGTCTAAAACTGAAAGGAAAAAAATATATATGTACACACAAAATAAATTAAACTAATTAAACAAACCTTAAAAAAAACAGAAAATATAAAAATTATAAAAAATAAAAGCTATAAATCAATATATTAATTAATACTACAATTATAATATACATAATCCTAAAATTACATTTAACCAATCACAGCTCAAAGACATGCAGTATATTGCTAGTTGCATGACAACAAGGATCAAAGTTTAGAGAGTACATATCAGACTTGTACACCTAGATTAACAAGATGAACAGTCAATGGATGCACGTGCCCTGCTCAGCTGTGCACGTGATGTTGCCTATAGCGTGAATTCTGTTCCTGTGAGCTGCAAATAGAGGAGGGAATACGGATGGCATCATTGCGGTAGGACTTCATTGGGGATATACTGTTACAGGAGCTGTGACATTCTAAGCAGGTTAAAAAAGCCAACGAGCGCACATTTGCACCCATGTTCAATTACGGCTCATCTCGCTTGGGCCCTGTGGGAATATCCTCACATGTTTTTGGACAGAGAGGATACACTGTTGTGACAATGATATAGGAAGAACTCTTATAAAGCTAATATACGATGCCAACACGTTAAAGGGTTACTCCAACCCAGAATTAAAATTTTGTCATTGTTGTTCCAAACACATAAAAGGTTTGTTCATCTTCAGAACACAATTTAAGATATTTTGGATGAAAACAGAGTGGCTTGTGACTAGCCGAGGACAAACAAAGCCTTTATGAGCTTGGAATGAAATGTGGATAGCAGTGATTAATGACAAAATTTTCATTTTGGAGCAGAGTAACCCTTTAAAAAGTTGAAAGCACCATCGTTAACATGCTGGCATTACTTATAAGCCAACTTGTAAAAGCTTGGCCTCATCTAATCGCAGCAGATGTAGTTCTAACACGACTAAAATAATCGTAGTATGTTGTCATTTGGAAGCAGCTTACATTCATAGATACAGATACGACTAGGCCAGGGCCTGCTCGTGTTGCAGGACGGGGGTCAGGTGAGCATTACGGACCACTGGTCCCAGTTCTGCCAAGCACATTCCCAGCTGATCTGTTGCATGTGAGAGCGGAATGTGCAGAGGTAATGACGGAATGTTCTGAGTACTATTTGCCACAGTTCTGTTAAAGGTACTGAAGGGGATACAGGTGAGGCTAGCCAATGCCTCTGTGACCCGTTAGTGAACTAGCTTGTTAAAGCAGATATGGTGGATGTGCTCATTAAGATACAGATTTGTGGGTTAGGCATCATATTACCTACCCCAGCAGTGGCAGGCCATTTAGACGGTCTTGTTGCATGACCATTTCCTTTAAAGTTTCTGCTGAATACAGGCCTATGGGAGAATTATACTGTCCCTTCTGGTTTGGGGGGGTTTTTGGCCCTTGCCCGAATGGCAAATAAGTAGGGACAGGGCTTTTAGCAGGAGAATGAATTACAGGTTGGAGAGTCTCCTGAGGTTTCTCCTCAGTGTTTGGAATTAGAGATTTTTTGGAAGGTTTTTTGGCCAAGAGGATGCCATATTTTTTGACAGGTTTCTCTTCATCTTCTCCTTCCTCTGTGTCTGTGGTTTCCTTAGTGTAAAATAAACCATTAGATCTGATCAACAAATGAACCATTAGCCAAAATGGCAAGGCATTGAAGAAAGAGATGGTTAGGAAATTAGGCAAATGAGACTTGAAGAAGCACTCAAGATCAGAATTGATCTGGCAACAACAATGCAACTGAGTACTGGATCAGCAGGAAACTTATGAGGATTTCAAATGAAGTGCTTATTGTTGCTCGACCAACAAATGCCTGTAGAGGGAGTTAAGTGTCAGCTTTGTTTTCACAATTCGTCCTCTTTCATGATATGGGCTTGGAAACTCCCATGACTGATTAAGAGGATTGTAAAGAAATGGCTGGCCTGTTACCAAATATTATCATTTAGTTTTCTGCAACATTTTTGTCCCTTCATACAGTTATATTTTACAACACACTGATAAAATATCAAAAGATGACTTGAACCAGTCCATTTACTGTACATAACTGGCATAGGGAACAGATAGACAGAACATGACTTTACCTTCTGGTGAGGGATAATTGGCATGGGTGAGTCCATTCTTGGAGTGGCTGTGGGTACAGGAGCGGGACGTCTCGACCTGGAACCAGTACAGAATTCAAAGCAAAGGCCAATCATGCAAAAACATTAGGCTTGTGTGTTTGTCATGAGTTACATTTCCCTTTTTTAATTATTGGCTTTAAACATTAATGTTTATCATAATTTTGATAATGGTGATTTAAATACACTTTAAACACAAATCATGGCGCGTGAAATAATAACTGAATTGGAACAATAATTAAAAAACATTAATTGTACTAAATTGTAAAATTGAACTGATGTTCCATGTTCAATATGATTTTAGAATTATATAATTATTCTGATCTAATAATTTTTTTTTATTAAAAAATAAAAAAAAAATAAAAAAATATATATATATATACATACAATATAGTTTTAAAAGTAAGCAGCAAGTATGCATTAGATTTATCAAAAGCCATAGAAAATATATTTACAGATATTTAATGTCTGTTAACATTTCTATTTAAAGTAAATACTGTTTTTTTTTTACTTTCTAACTAAGAAAATCATGGTTACCACAAAAAATATTAAGCAGCGCAATTGTTTTCAGCACTGATAATAATAAGAAATGTTTCTTGAGCACCAAATCAACATATTAGAACGGTTTCTGAAGGATCATGACTGAAAACGTAATTTTGCCATCTCTGGATTACATTTTAAAATACATTAAAACAGAAAACTGTTATTTTAGAGTTAAATAGAATTTCTTGTATTGTCTTGTAAAACAGCTAAATATATTTAAAAACATAATAAATCTTCCCACCACAAACATTGTGTGAATGTTGTGGCACAGACATCTCTCAAAGACACAGTTCTCATTAAGTCAGAGACACAAAGGCTATAATGAATCTCCAAAAACTCATCATTTGACCTATTCACTGTGAACAAGAACTGAAATTATGTCACATTTCAATTTTCTAGAGTGGCAGATAAAATCTTAAACAACAAGAAGCAGCACTCATTGAGTGAGTATCTCGTAAAATGCCAGCAGCGTTGCTGCATAAGCATTAAAACTGGGAGGGTGCTTCACAAGCCACTAGGCGTGAGAAATTTCTCCGAATCCATCAAGTGAAGTCCAGAGAAAGCAGACAGCTGAAAATAAACGTGCACCCTGTCACTCCTCCTTAGATGCTTTTGATTAGAGAGGAGCATGGAAAGATAGTGCAAAATTACATCAGTCTGTCAACAATAAATCTGCTATCTACCAAATCAAATAAAATGCAGGCAATATCTACCATACGATATACAATAATACTTATATCCACATGCATATGAGAATGTCTTCCACCTTCTCCCAAAGAATAAAGGTGGCTATCAATAAATGAAGAGAATCAACTAAGCTTCTGAAAATCACTCAAGACTGAAAGATGGAGACAGAAGAGTAGAGCCAGCATTAAGAAATGTCACAGGGTAGCTGAGGTATCTTTGTGAGTAACATTTTCTCCTTTTGCTGTAGCGCAGACGGCCACATGAAAGAACTTAATCTTCTTTTGGATAGAGGCTTTAGGGTGTCTATACTAAATTAATAAACTGTATTATAAAGACTTGTGAATTTAATTTCTCCTACCTCCTTAACATCAGTGCCTTTCATTATGCATGCTGGAAACCTGAAGGACTACATGATATCCAGATGATTTATCACAGACACGTTTTTAAATTGTCTGTATATTTGTATGCTAACCATCACTCGTAGTCTGTGTCAGCTCCAACTGTGACTGCTTGAATCACTCATGGAGCTGTTTAATTGCAAACAACTTTCCAGAGTTGTCTGCTGCCAAAGTAAATGAGATGCATTGCTGATGCCCTCAAAGAAAACCTATTTGCCAATAAACATAATGGGAAATCGTCGGACGGAAAGACTAAGATGGAGTTTAGTTTGGAAGAAATAAACTACCTGGACTCATGGCATAAATGTACCTTGGTGCACTTGTACACTCAAAATATGTACCAACAAGTACATATCATTGCAGTTTCCAAAATAAATGAGCACTAGAGGCAGTGAAACTCAGACACCTTTTATTCCTTTTCACACAAATTTACAGAGTTTAGATGTGTAATTTCCACACAACAAATGGAAAAATCTCATGTTATGCCTTTTAATACCATTTTTGCATTTGCTAACACTTTAGGTAAGGTTTAAGGTTGGATTTGGTGTAGGGCATTTTTCCAACATGATAGAAACAGTCCCTGGATATTTCAATTCTGAACCATTGCATAACTATATCAACATAATACAATGTGCCAGGGTGCACATATTGGACCTACCTGTGTTTTAGTGTCATTCAGTGGACATTTATCCTTGAAACTGCTGCAAAACGTGCAATGAGGTACGTAAAAACGGTGTTGTACAAAAAGTGCACAGAGGTACAAACCAGGTTGGAAATATAGGTAAGAGGTTATTAAAAACATAAAGGTTCTGGTGGTATAAAGTTTACCTCTGCATGGTGAGATTAAGTTTGGTGGTGGCTGCCTTTATCTTGTTTTGGGCATCCAGATGGGTCATGCCCTCAGTGCTGACCCCATCGATTGCTGTAATTATGTCACCCTGATTGAGGTTTCCACTTGCTGCCTTGCTGCCTGGTGTGATCTATGAAAAGACAGCAGACATTCATTAAATAATTAGAAGTGACAGCACAGGCTGAATTTCATACACACAAAAAATCCAATGGAAATCCATAATGGCTTTAGAAACCGCTTCTGTATTGTTTGTTTGTTTATTGATAATTCCTATCAAATTTTCACACACTATGCTTGCAACAGCACACACATTAGCCAGATTTAATAACTTGTCACTGTTGAATGTAGCATTACATTTGGAAATATCTAGAAAATATGTGAAAATCTTTAAATAATGAGAAGAAGTGCTCATTGAGTGACCTTCCATTGAGAGCTCTAATAAAACAACAGAAGCATTGCTGTTTAGGCACAATTAGGCAGAAACCCTTGAGGGCTTTTTACAAGTCCATATAGGCATAAACCATGGCATGCATAAATTACTTTCTCTTCTTTAGTTAGACCCTCTTAAACCTGACCACAGAGAATCAATCTGCAGCTTAGTTGTTTGTATATGCAGACATACATCTGAATATATGTCTTAAATTATTCAATGAGATGGACAGTATAGGCCGCAGAAGTGAAATGTGCTAAACTAATCAAATCAGATACGAATCCAAACATACTTTCATTTCAAAGGTTCTTCATTTTCTTTATATTAAGTGACCTTAAATGTACTTACATCAAAAATAAGTACAATATACCTATTGTTTTTATATTGTATTGTAAAACACTGGGATACGGGTAAGGTTAGGGACAGGTTTGGTGGTATGGGTAGGTTTAAGAGATGTAACTGGTCAACAGTGAATCAGATCACAGAGGCATACTCACACTCATAATTTGTGGTCAATGTAAGCTGCAGAAAAAAACAACAAAAAAACAAAAACCCAGAAAAACGTTTAAAAAGTGTAGTGCAGTGTACAAAAAAAGTTCATAAACCAAGGATTGGAGATTGAAATTAAACCTTTGCAACAAGTCAGTGGCTATACTTTCAGGCAGCTCATTAAAATGTTAAAAATAAAGGTTGTTGTAGACGCCCCCTGCCTCTCAATTTGACCCTGTATTCTGGGGCCCTGCCACGAACACTTCTGTCCCACCTGCTGCCATTACTCAACATGCACATATATACATGCTCCTCAAAGAGCTCTTCTTCTTGTAATGTTCTCCTAGTAAATTCCCAACTGCAAAACAAGTTAAAACATCTGAAGGTGCACTAAGAGAACCCAAGCATATGATTTACCTGAACAAAAACTGGAATCCATATTCAGCAATGGTTTAAGAATTGGAAAAAGTAATTTAACTGTAAATCAGCAAGGACATGTTACTCTAGAATTATTCTGAAACAAAAAAAGAAAAGATTCACTTGGGTTTAGATAGAGGGACCATTTTTACACTTGTTTAGCGAATCACTGTTTGCATTTCCCTGACTTTACTGTTGAGACATGCTTTTTCTTGGCTATTATGTAATTAAAGCCCACTGCACACGTCACTGGGCAGATCATACAAGCTAGATTAGAAACATCATCATCACCCTCCCCCTGTTCACATTTCACTTAAGCCAACAGACTGCTGCTTGACCAATGCTTCAATCATGATGCTACATGCTGATACTCAGACATACCACTTTCTTCAGAATATTTATTTATTTTATTTTATTTTCATTTATTTATTTATTCCATGTTTCCAAATATGTTTTTGAACATAGTTTTACATTACAACATTATAATTTTTATTAAACAATTAAACAATTTTTATTATACACACACATGTTGGTTTTTGTGATTTACGAGGACTCTCCATAGGTGTAATGGTTTTTATACTGTACATTTTTTAAGCATTTTGAATTACGTGGACATGTCCTCATAAAACACCTACATATTGTAATACCTATGTCATTATAGAAATTTTGTGTCCTCATAAACCACATAAACCCGCACACACATAACATACACAACATCATCAACAACGACAACAACAACATTTTTTAATCCTTAATCATTAAACAATCTTTTTTTAAATAATTTTTATTTCCTTAATAGATTTTAATAATTATATCATATATGGGTGATTATATAATTATATTTTATATCATATGTCTGGGTTATTGGCATTGAGCTGTAATGCAAAACAATGGGATTTAATTGTTATACCACTGTTGGCAAACTTAAACATGGTTGGAAATCATGCAAGTGTCAAACAACTACAAATTCAGCTACGGAAATAATCAGTTTATGTAAGACATTTCATGAAAGGTTTCAGTTTTACATCTGGTGTGCTTCCCCAAGCTTGCGTAATTAAAAAGAAAAAGAAAAAACAGCTGAATAGGTTACTGTGCAGTTTGTCCATCAAAGCTACTTTAGCAGGAAAATTAGCAATTGTTTAAAACAGTTTAAAAACAAAGAAAAGGTGACTTAAAGCATTTCTTTCAGATTGTTTCACACCCTTGCACTGTTTACTGAATTGAGATGCACTCACAGAACAAGAAACACAAGTTAATTTTGTCTGCTATAATGCTTCCCTATAAATAAAATGAAGGCAGTGTAAAATAAGCAAAGTTAAGAGGAAGCCATGTATCATCTTCTGCCACCTTGAACTAGCACACTTTTGTTTCATGTAAATTAATGTAATATTAATCCTATTCAACCATAAAATAAATGTTGAGAGGGATAACAGGCACAAAATGAATACAAAAATACAGCGATTCGTTCAATTTAAGATGTTAAGCTGCCAATCTCACTACAACAGATGCTAAATCCAATGACCCGGTAAGATCCATTCGGAAACATTTGATACATTGTTTATTTAAATCTAGTCCAGATGGCAACTGTCTTAACTTGAAGAGCTCCATCCATCCATCCCATTAGTTTCTAAAAAAGTCCTAACATTTATCTCAAACACAGATATGGTGTTCCAACATGCCTTTCAAGTTATAAATGAAAGCATCTGCTTTTTCTCAGATTGTGGAGTGACAGTAGAACCTGAGTGAAGAAACAGGGGCCTGGCTCTGTTGGCATTGTGATTTATGAGGCAGTCCTTAAATGGCAGCTTTAATTGGCTTTTGCTTAGTGGTGGGCCGTTATCGTTAATGCGAGACTCTTATCGCGCAATAAAAAAAATATCGCCGTTAAACTATTGAAAAAGTTGGGTTGGAGTCTATACGATGACTTTCACCTTTAGCGCGGATGTATAGCCGAATTACACTGTAGCCTTATTCAGACGGGACTAGTTTTCTAAACTA
>JAUMHQ010000069.1:10100165-10119427 GCA_032361165.1 Enteromius paludinosus
AATAATAAGATGGCAGTACTGACACACAGATATCTCAAATATAATAGGTAGCACACAAATTCTGAATGCCTTTGACATATCTCAAATGAGCCATTTTAATCTAGATTAAAAAAATTAATCTATGCCCACCCCTACTTTTGCTACAGTACCTCCTGCACTGTTCTGAATCAAAGCAAAGGTTGGGGTGATGATCTGAACTGAATCTGTGGAACCTTTGGGTATTTGCAAGGCTCTGAAGGCCGCTAACAGTATTCATTTCAATTTTATTTTGCTAAGCTCCAACACACCTTCATTAACGTACATAATTAGGCCTGACACTGTTCCCTTTGTGTTACAAAAGCCTTGACCTCAGCTTAATGTAGCCTGACCTCCAATAGCATTGAACAGCAGGTCAACGACCTTGAAGAGCTTACAAAGCAGTTGCCAATGTAGAACTGAATAGACTTATTATGAGGTCTATTGGTTTGCAATACACAGGAGACACAAAATGAACATTAAAATACATCAGAATGAAGAAAAAAAGATTTGTGTACATCACTGAGCAAATTCATTTGTGGTGAAATTACTTTATATAATGAATCACAAATGACTCCCCAGACTGTCATTGTCATGGACTTTATGAAGTGCTTTACAGAATGTAATATCGGCACTTTGCAGAGCTGGACTTCCATATCATGCGCAACAATATATAATGACGGAAATTATCTCTGACAGGACATTAAGCAATGCCGCTCCACAAAGCTCTTCAGCGCTTACAGAGCCACCCCGATCTCCCAATTTTAAACGCTTCATCAAGTTGACTGTGTGTATGGTGTTATTGCTGTAAGTGTGTTGCTACATTTGCTATTTGTGTTCTTAGCATTTTTATGCAATACTTTGGTCGACAAAAAGAAGAAAAACAAGAAAGATTCAAATGCAAATTTCAGTTCTTTCTCAGTTCAGACAAAAGTATATATATATATATATATATAAAAAAAATGAACATACCATGAGAAATAATCACTGGCCTAAAAAATGTAACAACTAGCTTCAGTCTTCCATATATTTGCAACTAACCGCTTCAATGATACTCTTTCTTCCTGCAACTCTTTCCGAGCAATATTTCAATGCACCATGACCTCATGTCTCTATTGTCTGTGCTCTTCACATTTATGGCTCCCGCATGTAATTCAGCAGGTCTGACCTTCAGAACCAAGCTAAAACCAGTCGCCATAAGTCAGGCATTGCACCCACAAGCCAAAAGTAGTCGTCAATTGCTATCATTAGCTACCACAGAGCTTTTTATTTAGGGTTGCAAAGGAGGCAAAGTAGCAAAATAGCTAAGAGACAGTGATGTAAGTGAATTATTTTTAATGCATTTTCTATTCTTCTTCTTTTTTTTAAATTAAAAAACAGCCTAAAATGTTTTATTAGGAAAAAAAGCACCTTCTGACCAATCCCAACACATATTAACAACCTCATATTGTTCTGTCACTCACTTAGCTTGTGTTGTCATTTTCCCATGTCTGTAACACTGAGGCCAGGATATCTTAATTAAAGTTGGATCATGGGCTTGCATGAAACAAATATGTGTGATTTGCTATATTTCGAAAGGTTGCATCTCAGGTCTAAATTCATTTGTCAACATCTACTGTAAATGACTCTCCCGTCCAGAACGAGCTGTTTGGTGGTAATTTTACTGACACTAATATCACAGATCATGGGTTATTTTCTCATGTACAAGGATGAAATATTGGATTGTTGTAATTTACTGAACCAAAGTATTAAATTAGATCATCCACTGCATCTTTGCCCTGAGTGAATGTGACAAATGTCACAACACCGTGTTGCTGTTTGCAGACACTACAGAAAATCAGTAAGTATTACGAAAACAGTAAAAGCAATTACTAGGCTTCTTTGTGCAAGACGGAAGCTCTTTCTGCCTTGGGGCCAGGATTAAGATTTGGTACAGATTGTCCACGGTGCTTTAGGATAGAAGCTGATCTTTTATTATAGTGTGTGAAGATTTGATTGTTAAATATATAAATCATCACCTCTAGCTGTCACATATGCATCAGACCTGATCTGAATATATATACTATCCACACTTCAATCTAACGCCATATTCCATATTCAATGACAGCTGGATTGGGCGAGACTATAAAATCCAGACGGACGCCTGGTTTGACACTGATTACAGCATCAAAGCATGTCCCACAAGCAATGCTGATTAGAAAAGTAATGGAAAACCAGACAATTGAGATAAATTTTCATGGTATGATGGTCCTGTCTGTAATTGCTTCCAGACAAACCTACCACAGCCAGGACAACAGAGGCAATGGCTCTTTACTTATTGAAGTGAAAGACAATCAAATGTTAAGAAAGGTGAACGCTATGAAACAAACAAACTGGGATGAACCGCTTTTGACTGATTTATATGGCAGCAGTGGTTTCTTGTCGTAACAGATAGAAAATCACCTCACCCTCTTTAAGGAAAATATAATCTCTCTGAGCCTTTGGACACGGCTTCCTTGAATCCATCCACAAACACAATAAGGATTTTGGGCACCATGGGATAAGCGAGACTGAATGTTAGGCTATGTGATGAAGCGCATTGTATTAACATTCAATTTCCTATAGCATAAGTGGTGGTAGTTTTTCAACAGCGCCCATATTGATCTCTTTAGCAGGGTAAGACAAGGCTTTTGCTCTTCTTTTTTTAGGTAAACAAATTTAACAAGTGAATACACGACAATAATGTTTCAGGACATGATAAATGGGAAACCTCTGACCATCAATAAATTAATTCTAAGAAAATTGAAAACTGAAATGAAAATCAACAACCATGAGAAACAAGAATTTGAGTGCTTTTCCACGAAACATGACATCAACGTCTGCATAGCTTAATGACAGACAGTACAGAAATCAAATGTTTTTTAATACGTTTAAAGGATAGTTTACACACATTCACTCATTCCAATCCTATATGACCTTTTTTCATCTGCAGAACACAAAAGTAGATATTTTGGATAACAGAGACAATGAAAGTCAATGGGGTCCAAAATAATAGTCATATATTTTTCAAAACATCTGTTTTTGTGTTCCACAAAAGGAAGAAAATCAAACAGGTTTGGAGCAATACAAATGTGATATATATATCCCTCAAGGACTGTACATGAGAAAAATGAAAGTCTCCTTTTTCCATTTAATATTACAGATTGAATCAGTGTCATAAATGAACAGCCAGTGTGTTTTTTTCACTTTGGGCTAATTAGCGGCCCACATCTAGGCTTCTCACCTTTCATTTTCAACTCTACATGCACAGATTCATTTTCTTAAAGTTTGCATCATCTATTGCTATTCATAGAGTCTTCCACTGTAAACGCACCACAACACCTCTCTAAAGCCAAAGGGCCAAAGCTGGTTAGTGAATTTCTGCTTTGGCTTGGACGATAACCAATATAACAACAGCTGCAACACGATGTTACATAACGCCAGCATACCGTGAGACTCAAAGCTTTTATCGGTTTTCATTGTTAAGCGCTGTAAAAAATGTCAAAACAATCTGTGGTGAGGGTTTCTTTCTTTCTTTTTCTTTTTTTTTCTGTCAAAGTAGGCATTTGTTTAAATAGAGCAAGATGGGTTTGTTTATTTCTAAGGCAGAGCTGTTGTCTCACCCGGGAGATGGTCAGGGACATGTTGAAGTCTTTGCCTCCCTGCAGCCTGAAGCCCCATGGTGCAGGTCCAGACAGGGTTACTGTGTAATTGCTCATTTTGAAGAGAGTTTAAAGTGGAAAGCTTCTTCTCGGATCAGTAAAGTCCTCTTTTTCCTTCAATTTTCTTCTCCCTGTAGTCGACCAAACACCCGGGTACGGGCAGGCACCGAGGAGCCTCTGAAACACAACAACAACAGACAGGAAAGGCAATAGTGTGAAACAGTATGCATTACCTTATGCCCTCTGTCACTATTCAGCCATCACACAGGACGTAAGCTCACAAATCAACACAACTCAAAAACCTACCACAGAACGATCAGACTTAAAAAAACAAATAGTTCAATCCCACCCCTGTTTACACTGACAAAATAAGTCAAAAAAGATCTAAAAGCAGAAGGAGAGTTCTTGCCTGCTCGGATGGCCTTGACAGACAGCCTAAGAATAGATCCCTTCTGCAGAAAGCGATAACACTCAAGCCCCGGGGGCCCTTATACGGTGTGTAAGGGGACACCCCTGTATACCAAGCCCCCATGATTCACATGGCGAATATAGCCTCTTCTTAGGGTAACACATTTTTCCACTCTGCTCCTATGGGCGTCCACTCATAGGGCGCCAGGGATATTGAGTTAGTGGGAAGTCACTAATAAACAAGGAGCGATTAGTGCTTAATCTGACATGATGTCATTTTGCAGCTCTTTTAGGATAGCTGTAAGATTTGATTAAGGACTGATCATAACTGTCATCAAAGGCCTTGTCTTTCTGATTTCACAGTGTGTACCAAGGCGTTTCTGGTGTAAGCTATCCATTAGCATTTCTGTTCAGTAGCAATTGCTCGGCTGCCAGAGGACTTCCTAGAATTTTGAGATTTAAGTTCTGGACAGGGCACTCGGTTCTACTGCAAGGTTGTTGTTTTTTTGAGCCAATTACGGAAGCTCTAAACGGCATGTGACTAATGACTGTAGAGCTTTAGAAAAACAACAGCTGATTGGCTGATAGAGCCACAGTCTCAAACTAGTGAATATTCTGAGATCTGATGACAAAGGCAACAAAAATTGGCACTCATAAAATATCTACAATGATGTAAAACAAACATTACTGTTCAAAAGTTTGGGGGTCAGTAAAATTCTTTTTATATTTTTGAAAGAAGTCTCTTATGCTCACTAAAGCTGCATCTATTTGATCAAATATCTAGTGAAGCTAATATTGTTTTTTACGTTACTCCAATTTTCAATATCACATGATCCTTCAGAAATAGTTCCAACATGCTAGTTTGGTGGTCAAGTAAAATTTTTTATTATTACCAATTAATGTTTTGATGTTATGTTATTAACTGAAATTTCAAAATAGCTAAATATAACTGCAGTACCTAAATAGACCATGCTACACAGCAAAATCTTTAACGCAATGTTTGAAGATGTTTGCTCAATGGCATTGATCCATATGATTATGAGCTCTGCATATTCTAAATTTATGCTGTACTGAATTACTCTACGATCCCTCTGTTAGGTTCAGAGAGGAGCAAGAACATTTTCAGTTTTTTTATTGATGGAGTACACTACAATCAGTCTCCTCTAGATTAAAAGAACAAAACATTCTGTTGTTGTCATCTAGTGGGTTGAAAGGAATCAGTGAAAACAACTGACGCTGTCAATACACAAATGGCACAGGATGAAAGAACATCCACCTTTCATACTGTGTCATTCGTGTGTTTCTGTGAAGGATCACAAGTATAATTTAGCCAGGTCACTCTGACTGAATCCTGTCACTCTTATTCTCTAGAGTGACCAGCACAGAGAGCATTCTAGAAAGCCCCATCATGTTACATAATGACACACATAATAACTATTATTACAAACAATGCAGCAAGAATGCAAGAAAAAAAATAAAGCTCAACCTCAGCCATAAATTAAATTCCCACTAAGTATTCGTCCACATGGTAGATTTTATTTTATTTATTTATTTATTTTATTTTATTTTATTTTTTGAGCCAACTGTGAGTGTGACAACTCCTGTATTTATCTGTTCCATTCTTTTTAATGAATGATGGACATATTACTGCAGATTAACTGAAATAAATCCTATTGAAAAACCAGAGTGCTAAAAGTGAAAGGAAAAAACTGTTGAGTATTGATGAGTATTTGGTCTTGTCTGGTTCTAAATGTATGTGCTATTTATACTTTTTTTCTGGAAATTGGTCAAAATTAATCATAACAATCTAATAAAGTTTATTCTCAACATCTTTATTACAGGGCTTACTGTTTCCAAAGATTATCATCATCTCACACTTGCACAGATGGTTCCTCTCCAGACCATTTGTTACACTGTCACAGAACAATAGAGTACCACAGAAGTGTATCTGTCTAACAAGCTTTACTATATCAGTCAGTTTTCAATCATTCTGACAATTGGATTTCCAAGTAGCCAATGTCCTGTATGGATGGTCAACTGTGTCCTGTTCTTTAATGCAGAACATCAAAATAACAAAAAAACACGTAGAACCCGAATTCTGGATATGTTGGGACATTTTTTACATTTGAGTAAAATAAAAACTTAAATAGCCTATTAAATCACATGAACCAATATTTTATTCACAATAGAATATAGATTACCAAACTGTTTTTGGACATTGCTCATTCCACCAGCTACCCGGACAGCGTGCTCTGTGTCTTCTACATTGGAAGTCTGAGACCTGAGCACAGTGTGCCACTGTCCGAAGATGGCCCTCGAGCAGACTTTGCCGCCTTCGTGGAGTGGACACTGGCGAGGAATGGATCTTCATTCACAGTGTGTCCAGTTGAAGAGTTCGCCAGTGCCACTCCGGACCCAGAGCCTAGCTAGAGCCCACCGAGGACGGAGATTCAGCGCCTGACGCGACCGATGAGCCATCGCCACCATGAGCGACAGAGCTGAGGATCGCCCCGGAGCACAAGCCTGAAACGACCGAACAGGTGGGAGAGCCGGTAAAAGAGCTCGCTACGGTGGAGATCACCAAGGACAGCATGACCCTCCTGTCTCCTCCCTCCGTCGTCACCACCCTGGTCCGTGTTCTTAGTCCTCCTCCCGGCTGCCCATCCACCTCCTGAACCTCCTCCAGGCTTTGACACTGGTATCCTGTGTTTTGTTTACGCTGTTCTATGCCATTTATGTTCGACTGTGAATAAAATATTGGCACAAGTGATTTGAAAGTCTTTTCGTTTCTATTCAAATTATAAAAAAAAACGTTGCAAGATTTCGGGAATTCGTGTTGTACTTTGACCTACATTTTAAATTTTCAGAAACGCATGAATATAGCTTTTACATGCAAGCATAACTCAATACTCATTGGAGTTTTTATTTATTTATTAACATTATAAATCACTCAAATACATCATCCAATAAATTAAAGTGAAATCACACACTCTTTGCAAGATGGACTAAGATTTTTATGCTTTTGGCCATCCCAAATGTGTGCGAAGAACAGTTGCGAAGAAATAGCACCACACAAGATTTACTAATTAGGACAAACAATATGTAAAGAAATATATATACATTTAAAATAACAAAGCTAAAACTATTAAATATGGTTTTGCAGCGATGCCAACATAAGGTCAGCAAAAATACTCAAATGATCTCTAATTTAGGTCAGATTCTAAAAAGAAAAAAGTCAATGGCATAGAGTTGTTTACTCTTTAATCTTATCTCCAGGGACCTGTGACCTTTTTCAGATCTCATTGTAGGAGTCAGACTGAGTAAATCTTATATAATTGCAGAGACGTACTTTCCACCATCTGCTTACATATAGGCTGTTCAAGGCTTTTTCCACAACATTGGGAAGTCTATAGTTTTAAACCATTGAATATTCAGTTTTAGCACTGAAACAAACAGAGTGAGAGAGCTAAATGTTTAGCAATGAAAGATAAATTAATGAATATAAACAGAAGGCCTAAGAAGGCAGTTTGTGGTATCAATTTTGGGCTAATGAGTGAAGTCTATTTTCCTGAGGTGCAAAACACCAGACAGCAGTCATCAGCACCTCTGCCTAACAGCCACTCGTTACCATCTAATCTGGACCACTTGACTAGAAAACATGCAAGCCTGCATAATGATTTCTGTCTGTTTCCATGTTAAAGAGGTGAGGACTGCATGAATCGATAGCTGTAGTTTGCTCAGTGGAAGCTGCTGAGTGTCTTAGGCTTCCTAAACCCACTTTGGCATACTCTTCAAAAAACACGGATGTCTGTCACAATGTGATTTAACATTTTTTTGACAGACCTGCACTGTTTATCACAATCATAAGTGGAAAACTGTAAGTAGTTCTTCTTTCAGACGAACACAGTTTGAGTATTTCAAAAATGCTTGCTTCCAACCTTGATAATGCTGATGTAAATGGCCATAATACCATAAGATCCCGCTAATGCAAATACAGCTGTTGCTGGAAGTCAGTGATTTGAGTTGTAATTTTAAAAATATAGATATTATTGTTTAAAAAAAACATCAATCCGCTTCAGAAGATGTATTACCCCCCAAAGGCAAATGAATTTATAATTTTTGGGTGGTGAGTGGTATTCACTGTACTAAATAGTCTATGTAACCTAATTACAGTAGGTAGTTGTCAGTCTTGTCATTGTTAATTATCTCGTTAGTCCTACATCTTGTGTTTGTCCAGTCTTGTCTATGTGGATAACATGGATTGTCTGGTTATAGGCTTATTAAATATTACTGAACTCCTTCTCTTTTTTATTGGATACATGCATGCAACGTTAGAAAAATTTTGTTGGTTCCACCTCAGGATTTGTTGGGGGGTATTAATGCAAATATTAATACAATATTAGAAGAAAGAATACAAGAATGAGAAGGGCAATGAAGACGTGACAATATTATCACATATTAAATGTATGACCCAGTGCCTTTTGCTGATAAGCTAATTTATCATCCATATAACACTTGATTATGTCATCCCCAAAGGCGTTCAAACAACAAACCACATGCAAGTCAGCAGACACACTGTTGACCTACATGATAACCGTGAGTGACTGGATATACAGAATGTGTTAAGTGTGTTAGCTCAAAATGAAGATTTGCTGATAAGGTGAGCATTCCGACAACATCAGTATATATACAAACCCACACCACAGCACATCATAAGATCATCTATAGAGCACATTTACCTCAAAATGGAAAGGTAAACACATTTCTCAAGAGAGACAGAGAGAGTGACAGTGCATTTGAACTGCTTCAGAGACCATTATCTTAGAGTGTGTATGCAACTTTGACAACACCGCAGCCTTTAAAAGCAATGGAGCGTTCTGGCTGAGCCCTTTCCCAAAACTAATCTTGTTAAAAGCGTTTCCCCTCTAATCCCTAAGGACTCCCAGATGCTGGCATATTAATCCCACTAAAGCATCTCTGAAATCAAGCAAAAAGGCAAATCTACATCTAAAAGGTACAGTTAAAGACCAGAATTTGAAAGAAGATTTTTCACATTAATATGAGTTATTGTAGCCTGCATGGAAAGTGAAAACAATTTCAAATCAAATATTTCTATCAAAAGGAGTATATTTTATATTAAGAAAGCATGCAGACAATCACAACTGGGTAAAGAAACATGGCACAACACAAAAGCAGGAGAAATCATACAGTCAAGATCATTTGTTGATTACACACTCTTATTAACATTTCATAATGTATATATACAAATATATGCATTGGCCATACAGTGCTGAAAAAAAAAATTGACCAATGTATTCAAGAAAGAAAGTTTGGTTCTCAAAGTGCTTCATTTGTTATGAGGTTCGCAGGAATACCTAAAACTAGAAGCTGAAGTGTTTAATTTTAAACATTTTTAAAATTAGAGTTGCATAATAACCTGGACCATATCAGTTGTCTCAGAAAATGAACGATTTTTCTTGTTTTTACATTTAGATTATGTAAGCTGTAGATGACAGTAAAGGCAAAATGCTAAAAATATGGACAATTTTTATCTTTATCAAATCTGAAACGGTAATGTTATGTTGCCTAAATTCACTTTAATATTTCAGAATGACTAATGACTTTTTATGGTTTCATTTTTAATGTTTTAATGAAGTAGTAAAATATCATCCATTTACAGTATCAGCCTTTACAATTGTTACAATTGAGTGATTACATCTGTAGAAGGCTCTACATTTAATTGACAGAAATTTCTGGTTAGGTAAAAACTAGGTTTTTATCTTGTGCAGACGCAGAGAACTGTTTATTCCTATGGCCTACAGCACAACCTTTTTATGGATGAAGCAGAAATAGATGTATTTGAATACATATTCTGAGCAGTGTCAATCCATAACTGTGACACTGATTGTTGTCATATTCTTCCCTGAGAGGAGAAGATCATCTGCACAACACTGAAAGAAACCTTAAAGGGTGTCCTCTTAATAAAAATAAAGACCCTGTTTACCCCGTAGCCTGTGGTTTCCCATTTTTTACCTCAAAACAGGCAAAAGAACAACAAACACAACAGCCAAATTTCAGGTGTCAGCTGTAAATGCATGCAGGTGTGTTTTTGAGCCCTGTGTTAAGGAGACAAAAAGGAGGAAGGGAGAAGTCAGATGACCAAGAGTCTGTTAAGATAGTGTCCTGAAGTGTAAATAAGTGGTAGTGCAGCTTGCATTCAGTCAATCCCAGCAGCTTTCGCAGCTTCCACCGAAGCACCTGGGAGCTGTCTGGATGGGCCGCCGCTGCAACCTTCTGAGATGGTGGCAGGACTGGACTCTGACGTCACAATGATGGAAGGGATCCGAGCCAGTGGCCTTTCCTCATCAGAGTTTTCTGAAACTATATTTGCCTTTATGTGACAGAGAAAGAATAGTTAGTAAGTTGAAAATGGCGACACTGATACAACCAACTGAAAAAATCTACCTGGTCTCATTACATATACGTAACTGGTTGCACTTTTTAGTGAGACACAAAATACATATCAATGAGTACATATCACTGCAGTTTCCAAAAGAAATGAACACTAGAGGCAGTAAACCAGACACCTTTTATTCCTTTTCACATAAGTTTACAGCGTAATTTTATATTATTTTAATATAGCGTAACTTTTGCACAATTACTTATAGAATATCATGTTATGACAAAACAGTATTAACATGCTGGGAGATTTGAAACTGATGCTTTTGAATGTTAGCATCACACATATCCAGCATCATATCAATGGGTTTTTACAGAAGATAGGTTTGTTCAGCAGCTCATAGAGTACAGAGATGTACTTGAGAGACGAGGAGCACCAGTTCGAATCCCGTCTAACTAGTTTTCAACAAAACAGTTTAAACCTGTGTGTAAGGAATTTTAAATGGCAAGTTTGCTTCAAAATTGTTTTTTAATGTCAGTTTTGCATTTGTTAACACTATCGTGTAGATTTAAGGTTGGATTTGGTGTAGGGCATATTTCCGTCATGATAGAGCATTAACTTTTAGTGACAGTCCCTTGATATTTGAATCTGAAGTAACGTAATAAAGACACAGCAATACGTAGCTATATGAATGTATTAAAAATGTGTCAGGGTTCACATTTGGACCTCAGTTTACATTTCTTTTTGAAACTGATGCAAAACGTACATAAAAATGTTGTTGCACAAAAAGGGCACAGAGGTACGTATTTTTATGACACCAGGTTGGGTAAAATGTAACATTACTACTGTCACTTTTGATCAATTAAATGCATCTATGCTTAGTAAAAAGGTTTGTGTCTGTGTGTGTTTTATTAATATGTATACTTAATGAGATCAGGCTGGGAGCGCATAAGCAGGTATTAGACTTGCTTGTTGGAATCAATGAAAACTCCCACAGTGAACTGGAACCAAATCTTGCAACAGTCATGTTGATGCTCAGCAGTACAGGAATGTTTTTCAGCTTGATCTGCTGAGAACTCTCCGGACTAGAGTTTGTGTTTACATTCACTGACAGGTTTGCTTCCTGTCAGCGCTATAGATTCCAGTCGCTAGAGCTATAATACTGGCACACTGGGGTAACTTTGTGACAGTGTAGCTCAGCCTCTGTGATCAAACGACTTCTTCTGAATGAGCTCATTTCTCATATCTTCAATCTACAGTGTTTCCAATCAACTCTGGAAATCCAACGCTTGTATTTCTATGCTTTTTTTCTTTGTTGTTAGCAGTCCATGCTTTCAATATTTACAAAATTTTGGAAACACATTGATATATTGCAAGATATACATTTCTTCAGTTCATGGAGTCAAGGCATTGGCATTGTTAGCACCATGCTCTACTATTGAACCATGCTTACTTATGTACGTACATACTTTCTACTGTCAAACATTCAGTGCCCTCCACTAATATTGGCACCTTTGGTAAATCTGAGGAAAGGTGGCTGTGAAAATAAATCTGCATTGTTTATCCTTTTGATCTTTCGTTAAAAAAATTCACACAATCCTAATCTATCATTGACTTATTGATATGTCCTTTTCCCAAGAAAAGAGCTCTGTGTTTTCTCTTGTAATGCCTGAAGAGTTTGGAGAACACCTGATAAGAGAAAAGAGACCACTCCTTCATCCAGAATCACTCCAGATCCTTCAGAATACCAGCTCCATGTTAGTTCTGCTCTTTAGTTCACCTCACTCAGGGGTCAGGTCCGAGGACTGGGACAGCCATGGCAAAAGCTTCATTTTGTGCTCAGTGACTAATTCTTGTGTTTATTCTGATGTTTGTTTTAGATCATTGTCCCAATGGAAGACCCAACCATGGCCCATTATAAGATTTCTAACAGAGTCAGCGAATTATTGATTTTTATCTGTTGATATTTGATAGAATCCATGATGCCATGTGTCTAAACAAGATGTCCAGGACCTCCATCTGAAACTCAAACTCAAACTCTACTCCTCTCCGTGTATTAAGATGATAGAGACACACTTCCTCTTCCAGGCAGTTTTCTAACATTGTATGTTAATTGGAAATTCTTAATTATTTCCCTGATGGTGGAAATGGAAATTTTCACTGTTCCTTTCTTAAAGCCACTTCACTAATTTGAGAAGCTCAATTATCTTTTGCAGCATATAAGAAATATATTCTTTGTTTTTTCTCATTGTGTTGATGATTAAGGGATTTTTGGACTTTGTTTTCCCTCCTATATATATTTCTGTGATACAGGAAGCCAGGGCTGGATATTTTCATGTTCATAATCATAATCACCCTGGAGTGCACAAAATTGTGAATATGAATGGAAATATACTTTAGAGATACTTTGACATATTTTACTCATAAAAATTCTAGGGGTGTCAATAATTGTGGCCAACAAGTATTAAAGAATAACGTTTATTTCACAATGAGATTTTCTCCCCATTTTCAATTGTTTTAATTCAATGATACGTTAGAATTTTGTAAAAAATTTTAACGAAAGATCAAAAGGATAAACAATGCAGATTTATTTCCACAGCCACCTTTGCTCAGATTTACCAAGCGTGCCAATATTAGTGGAGGGCACTGTATATAATCACATGAAAAACTCAGATGCAAAAGCCTCTAAAAATATGATGTTTTTCTTTAAAATTTCTCTGGAAGTACTGGTATTTCTGAATGGGTTTAGACTGGGATTTTAGCACATTTGAAGTGAAAGTGCTTGATACATTGTGGAGAGCGTTCACTCAGTGTCATTATCAAATTTTTGACCAAGATGACTTTTAGAGGCTTTTGCATCTGAACTATTAACATGTAAATCTGAAAAGTTTGTAACGCATAGAGCTTCTGCTACATCAGTTTCCAGACAACAGACACTTCCATATTAATAAATACAGAGATCTCCTGGTTTTTGCTTCAGTACATGAAGTGCTTGATATATGGTAATAATTGTAACTCAAACATAATTAATAAACTAATGAACAAATTCCGTCCAAAAGGAGCACTGGAGAGACTGACCTCAGCCATGGAGATTTCATCTTTGTCATCCACCGTCTGAAATAGGGAGAGATGAGATTAAATGTTTGAAAAGGTTTTTTTTTTTCACATAGTTGCATAGTTCAACTTACTCTTTCTCATTCTTAAATTTCAGATCTTTAATCACTGATTAAGTTAACATACTGTCAGCCTCCTAGTGTTTAAAATGGGATGTTACCAATGAAAATAGAGGTGGAAGGGCAAAGCAAAAGGTGCCACCCAGTGGACACACTAATGCCGTTCTTCTTGATGACATGGCATGAGCTTCTGTTTATGGGGATTATTTCTCTAAAGCCAGCAGATTAGAGCAGGAGAATTAAGGCAGGCTTAATCTCAATGTAATGGACCCTCATTCAAGCCTGCTCTTTAAAGAAACCCCCCACGCACTGACCCACACCATGCTATCTACATCTTTCACTTGCTCTACTGGCTCATGACCTGATTAGCATTAAATTAACAAAAGGAGCTTTTAGGAGCCAAATCAATTTGATTTGACTTTTATTCTTCTAAAACTCGTAAAGTCGTTTTGACTGGTACATGATAAGCATAAAAGCAGGATTTGTGTCAGTCCATTAAAATGAGAGAGTGATTGTCTGACTATTGCTCTCTATGTTGTACAGTCGCTCCAGTGAAGCAGGTCAGTGGTTATCAATTGGTGGGTTTCAATGCAAACACAAGTCTGTTCTGATAAAGCTTTGGTCAAAAAAAACTTTTTAAATGCTAAATCATTAAACTCAAACCACTTAATCATAGTTTCAAATTACAAAATAAAATATTAAATAATAAAAGTTAAATTTAAATTATCCCTCTTTATAGAAGGGAAATAATAATAATTAAAAATTTTAAATTAAATATTGCAAATTAAGTTAATAATTTAAGTTAGGAATTTGATTACGCTGTCTGCACCTTATGTGTTTGATTCACTTAAAAAAAGGCTCATAAGAGTCATTCAGTCTGTAAAACAGATTATACTGGCTGCACTGAATGCGTATTATTCATTTAAAACATTATGGGGAATCTGACTTTTTTGGTTGTGCTATGTGTTGATTCACTAAAAGAAATCGGCCCATAAAAGTCATTTTAATGTAAAATCTATCATTATTAAGCAGTCCCAGGCTAAATTAAATAATACATCTTTATCTGGAGAGTTAAAGCAAGAAGAGCTGTGTGTAGATCCCAGAAAAGTGATAGCTCCGCTCATCAAAATGGTGAAAGAAGCACAAATTTAATTTGAGATGTACAGTCAAAAGAACTCACAGAAAGAGCATTATAAGCACATACAACCATGCGCACTCTTGAAAACTCTTGTCATTTGTCAGAGAACTATGCTGGCTGAAACCAGGGCAGTGAACTGTCTTTAAGATATGAAGGATGGAATGAAATTTCCAAATGAGTCGTTTCCTCTGTAAGATGAATGTGGGCATCCTAATTTCATATATCACAGAGCGCTGAGTGAGCTGGGAAGCTTTTGATTAATGAAATGAGATATGACACTTCTTGGAGACACTTACGCTGATGTATGTACAGGTCCGGTTCAAGTTTGGCTCAGCTAGACTCTGGGCTGAGGTTCTGTCGAAGATACCTGAGTCTCGGCTCTTGACCTTCAGCCTCAGAGAGCTGGTGTGCTTGAAGTCTGACAAATCTTTACGGATGTCAGATGAGACCTGACGACTAGCAGGACGTGAACTCGCACTGGAGAGATCTGCCTCTGTATCCGTCCAGCCCTGCCCAAAAAAACGCACACTGAATGCTGATCAAACAGCTAAAAGCGTATGACCTTTTGGATGAGGAAGGACAGAATGCAATGCAAACAAAATGCTTGGCCTAAACTAAAAATAAAATTTTTTGTCATAATTTACTCATCCTCATGTTGTTCCAAAACTGTGTACATTTGATGTCAGAAATAATGACATAATTTGAATTTTTTGGTTGAACTATAACTTTATGTGCAGTGCTATGTTGTTAACAAACGTCTCCAGGTTATGAACATATCCATGGTTCCTTGACAGAACGAGACACTGCGTCCGAAAATGCTATGGGAACGCCTTCTGTGTGACATGCTCTGAATCTGCTGTAAAATCTGTCCAATCAAAGGGCGTGACGTCATGCCAGGGGATGTCAGACAAGGAAGTATATAAGGCACATGCTCCCTGCCAACGCTAGCTTTCGAACGTCATGAAGAACTGCACCGGCAGAGGGTGCCGGAGGTATGGCTCCGAGACGCAGTGTCTCGTTCCCTCAAGGAACCATGGTTATATTCATAACCTGGAGACGTTCCGTTTCGGGAACTCGAACTGCGTCCGAAAATGCTATGGGTACGATATACCAACGCTGCCATGACTCCAAGCCTTCGCCCTGTGTCTATGTTTCATTATACCCCACTAGGACGTAAGGGCTGATGACCCAGGGGTCATACGTGTGTCCAAACCGTAGTAACGGACAAAAGTGGAGGGCGTGGACCATCCAGGTTGTAGATGTCCGAAACTGGGACACCTGCCAAATAGGCCTTTGAGGCCGCCCTACCCCTTGTGGAGTGAGATTCAGAAGCTTCGTAGCCAATTGTGATTGTCTCGATAATCCAACGACTGATAGTATGCTTAGCAGCATGCTGACCTCTTTTAGGTGGAACAAAACACACTAATAACTGGTCAGACTTTCTCCACAAGGCTGCCTTGTGAACATACATGTCCAGTGCTCGCACAGGACACATACAGTTCTACTTTTCCTGGTCAGGATCCCGAAAGGGCGGAGGGTGGAACGCCTGCAACTCGATAGGGCGTGGTGCAGCGGTAGTAAGGACCTTAGATGTGTAACCTGCTCAAGGGTACAGAAAAGCTTTTGCCAGTCCGGACGCAAAGTCTAAATGAGAAGGCGCTATTGAAAGGGCCTGAAGGTCTCCTACTCTCTTAAGAGAAGAGATCGCAAGCAAGAACGTCGTCTTGAGAGTGAGATGGCGATCAGAAATCTCCTCTATGGGCTAGTGTTATGAAGCGTTTGCATGGAGACACACACCGTCTGAAAACTTTCCGTGGCTGCTTGCCCTCGTCTGACTGCATCTTTCAGGTCTAAAGTTTCTTTTTAACTTTACTATTTCACACACACACACACACACACACACTTTAGGGATGGGAAATAGGACCTTTCACTCGTTTTTCATACACAGACAGACTTTTAGGAAAGAGATACAGAGAGCGTGTTCTGAATGACAGAAAGCTAGTGTTGGCAGGAAGCATGTGCCTTATATACCTCCTGGTCTGACGTCACCCGCCATGATGTGACGCCCTTTGATTGGACAGATTTTACAGCAGATTCACGCGTCAGAGCATGTCACGGAGAAGGCGTTCCCATAGCATTTTCGGATGCAGTTCAAGTTCCCGAAAAGGAACCTTAAACCAAAAATGGCTGCTGAAAGTGACCAAAATGCCCCAGATACAAACAATTGTTTGTTTATTTCTTAATATTTAATATATTTTGTAATATTCAATCAGTAAAAATACTAACATTAGTCAAAATATATACTCTTAACCTATAAAAAAATCTAACGGTAAATGACATTTTATTTGTAAAATGTATTTTATTTGCATTACTGAGGTCGTCAAACTTTATGTTAAGATAACATTTTTGTTATTAACAAACGATTATCTATGTCCTTTGCCTCTATAAACTCCTGATTTGCTGCTTATTAATAGTAAATAATGTAATAGTTAATTTTAGGTATTGGGGATTAGGGATGTAGAAAATGGTCATATGAGCTATAAAAGTACTAATAAACAGCCAAAATATGAATAAAAGGCATACTAATAACAAAGGAGTTAATAGTGGATTCTGTACTAAACTGTTATTGTGTACTATAATTAAATTATCTTGGTGATGTCCCCATGCAGCTAATGCAATGTGTACAGTAATAATCACATTATTAATTACAGGGACAGAAATTAAGCAAAATCCATTTAAATGGACCACATAATGTTTATTATACACAACGTTAAAAAACATGCCATCTTAAAAAAATAAATAAAACGCTCTTGAAAATGTATTTCAGGGGACAGTAATCACTCACCAACAATTTCTGACACTGCTTCAGAGAGAATTTGGTTTAGCAAAGATGTGTTGAGTTTGTGTCTGGCCTTAAGATGTTTTCTTACCGACTCACTGTCAGACAAAGAGGACAAGCGTGTCTTCCCGGCCCGGTGCACGTTGCTGCTGGTCTCTGAAGACTGGCTTGTCAAAGTGGAGCGTCGTGTGGACATAAAGCTGCTGCTGAACCGTTCTCTACGAGGCACACAGAGCAGGACTCCCAGACATGGAATATACTTAGCAATGGCAGACCTGAGAAAGAAGGACAGGAACAGTGAAAGAGGAAATGGCTAAATCCAGTTTACATCAACTTCTCATCACTGTCAATGAAATATAAATACCATTTGTTTGTTTAAAAAGCCTTGCATTTTCAAAGGGTAAGGGGATTTTGTACTCATTGTGCTCTGTGTCAAAACCAAACTTGACAGCTCAAATCAATCCTTCCCAAGGATCCCATTATTTCCAGGCGATAAGAATGGGTAAATGATGGCCTCATCATATAGGTGCTTCATCATGAGACATTAATCTTCAGATCTGTTATAAGTAGCACATGACCTAATGCATCCAGAGCAGATCAATCTGAAGTAAATATGACTTTTAAAGGTCAGAATCTACCTCTGTCATCTCAAGGTACTTGTGGCTTGCGCTCTGTACACAAAACCATTGATTGATTTGGGTCTGCCTGGCCTAGAAGCACACAGCGTGCATGTTTGCCGAACAATGTTTCATTTCACTGGACAGGTCTCTTGGTATTGGAAACTAGGGTGTGTAAAAAACCAGAGCTGCTTGTTATTGAGTTGGTTGTGCTTCAGTGCTTTACTATGCAGCCAAGGTATTTTAATTTTATTTCATATTTAAAAGAAATTCCGTACTTTAATAAACAAATACATAAATACACAAACATTCAAAAATTTGGGGTATTTAAGACCATCACTTTCATCAAAAGTGTCAAGAAAGCTATTTAATGTTGCAAACGATTTCTGTTTCTATTTATCATCCCCATCTACATAAAAAAAAGAAATTAAAGAAATTAAAGTAAAATTAATTAATTAAAAATGTAAAAATTAATTAAATTAAAAATTAATTATTGTTTACACAATGCATGTGTGTACTGTGCATATGTACTATGTATGTATAAATACACTTACACACATACGGTACAGCATATATTGTAAAAATGTTTAAATATGTACATATTTGCATGCACATATTTAAATTCCTGTTATTTATATTATATATAAATATTTTTAATATCTAAACAATATATATATATATATATATATATACACACACATATTATGCAGCACTGTTTTCAACATTATTAATAATTAGGGCTGTCCCGACTATGAATTTCCATAGTCGAATCAGAATTTTCGAATCTTTCTATAGTCGACCGATAGTCGAATCATCTAGTCCTATATGTGTGTGTGAATGGGTTGGGAGGGGCACACTATAGTCAGCAGGAGGGTAAAACTATTTTTATTTTATTTTACACACTGCATACAGCAACAACTGACAGACGAACTTATTTAGGTTTAAATAAAAGGGTAATGTGGTGGATAAACATTTGTAAATGTTTTCTCATA
>JAUMHQ010000069.1:10123131-10140930 GCA_032361165.1 Enteromius paludinosus
GCCGGACCTGGGACTCGAACCCACAACCTTTGGGTTACAGGTCCGACTCTCTATCCATTAGGCCACGACTGCCCCAAGAAACTTTTCTTCAAGCCTTCCTAAGTAGCTTTAAGTTCCTAAGGTTCCTAAGTGTTCCAGCAATTCCCATGGGCGTTTCACAAAAGAGCAGTTTCTGACACGGTTGGCAGTCGTCCTTTTAAGGACTGTGCCGGTGACCCCGCTGTCTGCTGAGACTGGGTCGAGGCAGCAGTCCCTGTCTCCTACAAGCGCTAAGCCCTCTAAGAAGACAGCGAAGCAGCCCTGAGACGGGCGGCCCGGAGAGGCGAGAAACTTGTTCTTTGGAGATTGTGGCCCACCGCTCCCTAAACCCGGACGTTGTTTCCTTTTATTAGCGTTCCGCCCCAGGCTTTTATTTTCGTTCTGCCAAACTGTAACAACAAAAAGGAGGATCTGAAGCAGTCCTCATGAAGGTTGAAATCCTTTCTCTAGAGTTTAAACTATTCTCTAGTTCAGGAACGTTCAGAAGGTTGCGACCTTGCACTGCAATCGTCGGCACGTGGGGGTCTGTCCAGTACGAATTGCAGGGCTGTTGATTGTGACAGGGTTCTTCGCTTTCCATTTGGACCCCAGTCTGTAGTCACAACATAACGTCATAGTGACTGATGGACAGGGAACGTCTCGGTTACGTACTGTAACCCCCATTCCCTGATGGAGGGAACGGAGACGTTATGTCCCCCTGCCACGGCCTCGAACCCATCGCTGGGGGGCCCAGGGACCTGGCTCTCGGCTCCTCAGCAATATCTGAAGAGTGGATGCACCTGCTGCCTATTTATACCCGCTGCAGGGGGAGTGGCTTAGAATGCAAATTCCACTAGCCATTCAGAAGAATTCTGACTGGCGTATTCTCTTTATAATGGGGTCTGTGTAATGACCCCAGTTTGTCGTCACGAACTAACGCCTCCGTTCCCTCCATCAGGGAACGGGGGTTACAACACGTAACCGAGACGTTTCCTATTTAAAACAACGGAGGACCCTTCACGCCGAAAATGGACCAAAAAGGGGTACCTTGAGCTTCAAAGGCGACAAGAGGGTCTTGACCATGCATCAAAATGTGACGAGTTGGAGTGAGATTGTGTTGTTTGAAGTTAAAAACTTAAAACTTGAAACTTAACTTTTCACTTAACAAGATGTTAATAGAGGACCAGTGGATTAGTGGTGTGGATTATTGTGATGTTCAAATCAACTCTTATTCTGACGGCACCAATACCCTGCAGAGGACCCACTGGTAACCAAGAAATGTAATGTTAAGATTGTCCAAATATGTTATGATGAAGAAACAAACTTAACTACAGTACATCTCAGATGGCCTAAGGGTGTGCGCTTTTAACACTTCTACTGCATGAGTAATAAAACATACCACAGAGTCCTGATAAATCTACCACCTCAGTCAAGCTTCTATATGAAAAGAATAAGACTGGAAAATAGCTTTAGATGAAAAAGAACTTGTTTCTCTTATCAACATAGGAATACCAGTTCATAGTTATAGCATGCAGGAAGTAACCCAGTGAATCTATAATTGCTTTGGAATTGTCACTAATGTGAACATGTTTTTCATTTTACATTCTGGGAAAAAAAGACTATTTATTGACTACTAATTTAAATATTGGAGGAAACCTTTGCTTGATTATAGCCCTGACTATGAGAGGACCAGAGAGAACAAGAATATCAATAAACTCTTTCCCACTGGATATCATGTATCATGTATTATATTCAGATTATAAGACAACCTTGTACCATTCTTAAAGGTTTTATTTTTGCAATAATCACTGGCTCACTGTACATTATACTGCTCAGTACAAACAGCAACCTACATATTGGGATATATACTGATATTAATATCAATAAAATAAAAATTATTAAAGTATGCAAGAAAATACTACTGCCGTGTTTGAATCTAAAAATTTAACATTTGTTTATTTCATACTTGTTTCTTAAAAAATTTATGAAAATGTAGTAAAAAACATTTTTTAGGCTGCATGTCCACCAAAATGCCGCATTTATAAAACTCCAGAGTGCAGAGCATCTTTTTTGGAGAGCGTTCGGCCATTTTTTCCTCTACGCTGGGAGCTGAAGAATGTTCAATTTTGAGTAAAACACTGCACTGATCACTGTCACTTTCTAGTCAGCAAACCAATCAGAGTAGAGGAGGGGCAGGCCTACCGACTCTACTACGGCTGAACTACAATGAAGAATGCCTTAATATTGCTTGTTTCTGAGTATTTATGTCTTTACTAGATCGAATAGCCAAACTACCATAATATTGTTATGAAGTATAATGTTTGGAGAAACATTTCATTCGCAATGCATCTGCCATTACGTCAGTGGATATTGGGGTTGTAAGATTCTGACTTATTATTAAAAGGTGATGCCCTTAAGATGATTCCAGGCAGAGAAAGCTTGTTAAAAGAGACATAAACTCATTTAATGACTGTAAATGGGTGAAGCGAGTGGGTGCCACTGTCACCATCTTATAAAGCTGCTCAACAGCACAGTGAGGGGTTTTACTGAACATCGTTCAGATGAAGCTCAGCAGATCTCTCACACATTCCTCAGGTTGAAGAGAGACCTCAAGAGAGTTTGAGTCATTCCACTTCATCAACCATCCAGCAACTACTTCACTTCAAAGAACACACTTTAAGTGCTTAAAAGGTTTGAAATCTAAACAAGACCATCAGTGATCAAGGGATCCTCAGATGACCTGACATTTTCTGTTTTATCTGTGGCATTATTCGAAAGCCTAACATTAGAGCATCACGTTGATCCCACACATGCTACTGCATGATGAATATGTAATCATGCAATTGTTGTCCGTTCAGGAGGGGTTTTTGGGACTAATACAAAATAATCGCAAAAATATGTTTAAGAAAGCTTGAATGAGCGATTACATCTCTAATATATTGACTTTGTACGGAGCTGTTTATTCATGACTCGCTTACTGCTGTTCTGCAGGCATCAGATAAAATAGAAGTAGGGAAACATTTAATATTTTACAACTGTTTTATGAAAGAAATGTTAAACTAACAACAATATTATCCAGAGATGCAAACTACTTAACTTTTTTGTTTTGAATTGATGTCATTTACATGATGAGCCTAGCAACACTTTTATGTTTTGACATATAAGGCATACAAATATAAGTGCATGTGTGCATATTTCAAAATATTATTAGCAAATTGAGTACTTCTCAACTTGAAATAGACCTACACTTTTTTTACCATTCTTCTAGACATTAGCGCAAACCTATGAAAAAGAAAATGGCTCACATATGCTAACTGTCTTCTATGGTTTTAGAAATACAAACTAAACAAATGTAAAATATATTTTCCTCAAAAATAGAAAAAGTTACTGTTTTATTAATATGTGCTACTACTGCTGGCTGGAAACACTGACTATAGCATTAAGCAGTCATCCAGTTTAAAATTCAAATAAAATTTTGCCTGATTAGGAAAGAAAATGTTGCATGTATTGTAATATTAATTATCAAATCATGAGACAGACAAAACACTAACAAATTAAGCTTGTTAGCTGTTAATTTTAATTCAAAGGCTTTAACAAAAATCTTTGTTTTTTATATATTGTGGGACAATAAAAATATAATTACCACTGTTTTCCTTCTCAATAATAACATACTGGAAAAAGCTTGTTAAAGCAGAACGCTAAATATTTTTCAGAGCACTGATTCATCAAACAATCATCTTAATGAACCAAAAACATCTTTTCAGAGTTCATAATTGCACTTTTTTTTACACATGCCTGCAGATTTTTAGAAGCCCCTTTGTAACTGCAGTTGTAAGCATTGCAACTGAAATATGAACACTGATTCATATCTACATGAGCTTTGACCTCTGTGGACACAAAGGTGTTTCTTCTCCTTCACCAGGATATACACTTATGCATCACTGCATAATCCCTCTCCAACTGAGATCCTTTATCATTATCTGTTACACTTTCTTCTCATCTCATCATGAACTCACCCCGTAAAGTTGACTTAGAATCTGTGCAAGTAACTATGAAATCCTGGAAATGAACCAGGGGTTTGATCAAGCACCCATGATTATCTGACATCTGGATTACCTTTTTCCCCAAAGATCCATCGCTTGTGCAAACTGGTGGTGAAGAAGATTGGCGTCTGAGTGACACACATCAGAAAGTCTGTGACAGCTAGATTAATGATGAACATGTTGGCAGGTGTTCTCAGACTTCTACTCCTGAAAACCCACACAAAAGAAATGTCAAATGCTGCAATACAAAAGAAAAGCTCAACCATTTCTAGTGACTGTTTTTGAAGCACAGTCGAGAAACCGTGGTCTGCAACTTTGCAGATTCTGTGCTGCCTTTGCAGTCCAACGATGACTCAAGATGAGCAGATCTAAGCAGGAGTTTAAGAAACAACATACTGTATATCTGGACTCACTTGCAGAAGGCATACATGACCAAGAAGTTTCCCACCATGCCAGTGATGCCAACTGCTAGAATGACAGAGCCGACAGTGTAGTGAGCATGGTCCGGAACATCCACTGTTGGGAAAGGATGTCGAACATCCTGCACCATTGCCACCTGTACACAGAAAGAAAGGAGATGATTTCAGATGAGCGCAATCTGCTACATTTACACATTAAGGACACTGAATCTGAATACTTGATCTTAACGTTGGTTATAGTTGCTTAATTTTCCAGAGAGACCAAATCTTCTAGTACCTGAAATCTCTATATGACTGTTCTATGACTGTTCAATATCTCAATAGCCAGTTTTTAAAGTGTTTTGTGCCTTTTCAATCAATTACATTGGTGTGTGGAACAGAGAACACATAAAAGCTTTTAGAATGGCAAGCGGGCCAGCTTTCGGTTTTTGCCCTCGTGTCAGACTCCATTCTTAAGAAGCAATTAGTACATCAAACACTGCCATTCGATTCACCAGTGTCAACATCTTAGTCGGCCACTTTTAGCATCAATATATCCATTTATACTTCTTTCAATCCCTGAGTCACTCTATTGACTCGAATGGCTAAAACCAGACAGAGCTAAACAAGTCACTTTCATAGTTAGAGCATACAATGGGTGAGTAATACAGACTAGCAAATCAGAGTGGCAATCATTCCTGTTTCATTTAAATCTTCTATGGCTAGCCTTTGAAGAAGACGATGTGAAGACGGTATCAATAGTGGATACCGTAAAACGGCTCAGTATGACAATCGCAAAATGAGAGAAAAGGACATTTCAGAACTAATGAGTTTATAATCTGCTGCAGATCAGTGGTTGATTAATGTAAAATGTGTGTAGCATGAAATAGCAGCAAGAAAATTAATGGGCCATTAAAGAAGCTCATCGTCTGATTAAAGCAGACCCCTTTCACTACTATTGGATAAGGAATGCTTAAACTTCGTTTTCTGCAAAACATACAGTTCTGATTTAATATATTGTGCACTCAACCTAAGGATTATGTTCTACAGCATGATTTGAGAAAGAGCATCTAATGCTTCAGTGGAAAAACTTCTGGCCATCTGTACAAACACTGGTAACACTTTAAATTAACACTGGTATTTTAAGGAACAGATAAATGAGTGTTTCAGCTGGTTGCTCCTGATTAAATTCAATTTAAAAGGACTTGCTTATTCATCTTTTAATAGTGTCCTGGAAAATATATGTATGTACAAATAAGGTTTCAATATAGTCAGTTGGCCTTTGATGCTGTGGCTTTATGAGAACCAAAAGCACAAACCGCCTGTTATTTTTCATACAGAAGCTCTGAACAAAAGAAGGTAACAATCATTGTTGCTTCGATAAAGCTTGAGAATTTTTTATTCCAGGAGCTCAATACTGAGACTGAAAATTAAATAGCAGTCTTACTGTTACCTTGTTTTTTCCCATCATGTTAAAGGGACTCATTCATAGGAAACGATTTTAAATTATCAGCATATTAGATTTCATATTATGGTTTCTGATGAACCATGTGACACTGAAGACTGGATGAATAATAGTTGCTGAAAATTCAGCATTGCATCAAAAGAATAAATTACATTTTAAACATATATTGAGATAGAAAAGAGCTATTTGAAATTCTAATAATATTCACTACATTATGTTTTGATCAGTTAACACATAAGCATTTTAAGAGACATCCTTGAAAAACACACTCAAAAAATCCAACCCCAAACTTTTGAACAGTAGTAATATATGTGCAGTATACTTCCAAAGACAGGAAATGTTTAGCCACTCCAGAAAGTAGACACTGGAAGGAACATTATCCATTACAAATTGCCTTGATTGTCATTTAGACTAATCTAGAGAGACAGCGCTGATATTTGGATTAATCCTCATATGCCAGCGCTGTTACAGTACTTGTCTGTTATGTCTATCGATGAGGGATTTGGACGAGCGTGTCCTTAATTATTTCGGTGGCACAAATATGGGAAGTGCTCTTAAAATGTCACTATCGCTTAGACATTCAGAGAGTGATATAAAGACACAAGAAGAGAAAGACAGAAATGGATAAAGGAGAGAAACATGACATTTCACCACATCGCAAGGAGCTTATTTATACCATTATATAGCTAATCATAGCAGAGAGAGAACAACGTCATGGTGCTTTATTTTTGGGCTGCAGTTGTTTAGAATAATACCCCTGCACAACAAAAAAAACATCATTAAAACGTCATTATTTCATAATTCTATGTTTGCATTATTTAAAAAGAACAAAAATTAACCTGCAAAACTGAGAGCAACTGTGTTGCAACAATGAATGGACTTGTTTGTCTGTGCTGCTCCACTTATTATCATAGCTTGCGGCTAGAAGACAAGTCTGAATAGAAGCAAAGCACTCACAATCAATTCTAAATCTGTCAGCTGACAGTTTCCTGATCAGTAAGGAACGTCTCAGCAGACTACGGGCCCAAACATCTCAAGCGGAAACTGCGATAAAGGACAGCTGATCCACTGGTTTTACAAAAAGAGTCTTTTTGTGGAGATTATTTGCTCTGTCTGTCAAAAAAAAAGCGGAGACCTTTCCGTAAAGAGCAGGGATGTATTTCCTGAAAGAACTTTCTTGGAGGAAGGTGAACTTGAATTCTTTTTGATTGATGTCTACAACATTACTAGTGAAAAACATCAGACACCAAGACAGATTTAAAGCAGCACTTTGACAATGTCCAGCTCTGAGATGCTAATCTATGCATGCTTTAACTGATACCACGGACCCATTTTTCTTGGCTTCCCATAGGCAGATCTTACCAAAGTGAATCATTATTTAACCCTCTCATTTGTCTTCACTACAGTGGATGGATTCTTAAGAGCCAATTTTAGCCTAGTTAGTTCAAGGTTGTAATTTCACAAAATGTTGTGAAACAGTAATTTTCCATTCCTTTTGGTTTGGTATAATAATACTTGTTGAATTTGTTAGATGAAGTACAGGATGAAGTCATGAAGTAGGAATGACGTTCAAACAAAGTTTGAGCACTGACACACATACTGTAGAAGTAAACTGTAAAACGTTACAGTGAAATAAACTGTACCAAAAAAAATGCTACAGTACAGTAAAAACCTTTTAAATGGTTAGTAAGTTCTCCTACGATATATGTTGAAAACTGTATTTTACATTATATGAAATGTCAGGGTAGAATGGCATTTTGGTAGTGAAAAAGAATGTATAATTTACAGTGAATAAACGTAAATTGATATTCCCACACTGTAACCAATTTCTGTAATTTGAACAGTATTTTACTGTAATATGTAAAGGTACTGTAAAATGTGTATACAGTATTTTACTGTAAACAGCAAAGAATTCTGGCAAATATGTGGTCACTAATGTATTTATTCACTACTGTACAGTACAATACTGTAAATACTGTAAAGGGATTTTTTATTTTTTATTTTTTTGAAGTGGCGGCAGACAAAAGAAATGTTGCACCATTAACTTAGCATAACGGTTAGTATGTTATTTCTGTTTCAGGCAAAACTAAGATATTTTATGATGGTTTCATGTGTCAACAGCACATTATTCATTGTTTCGTTTTTCATGTCGGGAGATTGGAGCCTTTTTTCTGACTGACTCTGACATCATTGAATGGTGAGTAAGTTAAGGTTACCTATACTAGTCAAAATAAACTCTAGGTAAGCTGAGAAACGCATTTGTAGGTCTTCCTGCGCTTTAATGCAAGTTAGCTTGTGTCACGGTGTGTAAGAACATTCAGGCGCAGACAGGATTGATTCAGTAGAACATCAACTTTACTTAACTTTGGTAAACGAGAAGAACTTTACACACATCCAACATAACCTTGACGAACGACAACTAAGGCTGGAACTCAGGCATTATGAATACACAGACATTGACAAGACATGGCTGGACACTAATTAATTCAATGAACTAAAACTAGGACAGGAACTTAGGACCAAATAAGGGCATACAGGAAATGGACTGAACTAAAAACACAGAACACTAGACATGGCACATAGACATAGACGTTACATCATCTGCCTCTCCCGGAAGGTGCGTCCTCGCACCTAAACTGAACCACAGGGGGAGGGAAGGCGGCGTCCTGGTCACGGGGCGGAGCTGGAGGAGATGGCAGGAAGCCGAAGAACGAGGATCCAGAGGGCCAAGGCGGAACATATGGTGCCGGCGACCGACACGGATAAGGGGATCCGGAGGGCCAAGGCGGAGCATGAGCGAGAAAGGACCAAGGGGGAGCCGGAGGGAGGAGCCTGACGGAGCCGGAGGGACGGAAGCCGAAGGAGTGGAGCCCCAAGGCGATGGATGGACTCCGACTGACCAAGGCGAAGCTGGGGGAACGATCAAGCCCAGTGGAGCTGGTGGACCGACGGCCACCCCAGGAGGAGAGGGAGCCAGGGCCCATAGAGGAGACGACGGGTCCAAGGGACAAGTTGGAGTTCTGGTTTCGAAGGGTCGGAGGTAAGGTCGAGGGACCCCATGTTGGTTCCAGTGGGTGGGGGGGGTGGGACTCTACGAGACCCCCTACCTGCCATGGTCACTGTCTGTGGTGACTCGAGGGCTGTCTCTGGTTGTGGTGGCTCGTGCAGCGTGAACTCGGGCTGTGGCTCTTGCAGCATGAACTCGGGCTGTGGCTCTGGCAGCAAGAACTCGGGCTGTGGCCCTGGCTCTGGCAGCGTGAACTCTGGGATGGGAACAGAGATCGGTCTTCCTTGCCACATCTCAAGGACCTCCTCAGGAGTCAACAGACTGGAGTCTTTAGGGGCTGTGACCAGCACTAATAATCTTGAGGCTGGAATCGGGATCGGCATTGCTGGCCGTGATCTAGGGGCTGGAAAGGGCACTACTGGCCGCAATCTTGGGGCTGGGACTGGCACTACTGGCCGTTAATCGAGGACTGGACTCGGGATTGGCTGAACGGGATCCGTTGGGATCAGCTCATGCATATCGGCCCATAAATCCTGCTCTGCTCCATCACATTGCGGGCTGGGAACCGTGGAAATCCTGGGTCGCTTTCGTGATTTTGGTACCAATGGAACCCCATATTGAGCAGTTCTTTGAGGTGCTGGCACCGATTTACCTCCATATCCTTGCGCCTGGGGAAGCTGATCCAGCCGAATGGCGAGGCGTGAGCCGGGCAGTGAAGGGAGGCCTTCTGACCGTTGCTCACGTGGTGAGTGAAGAGGAGTGAGCTCATTGAGGAGGTGGTGGAGGATTTCCTCTGGCGTGATCATCCTCTTCTGTGCGGTATTGGTCGTTCGTTCTGTTACGGTGTGTAAGAACATTCAGGCGCAGACAGGATTGATTCAGTAGAACATCAACTTTACTTAACTTTGGTAAACGAGAAGAACTTTACACACATCCAACATAACCTTGACGAACGACAACTAAGGCTTGAACTCAGGCATTGTAAATACACAGACACTGACAAGACATGGCTGGACACTATTTAGCCTATTTTATTTGAAGTGTATCCCGTGTGTTGTGATGCATTAATGTCTCTTGGCTAAGCCTCTCACCATAGAACTGCCCCTGGAATCCAACCCATTATTGTGTTTTCGGATGTAGTATGTAACATTTTTATTAACGTCAAAAGTGCATACAGCACCAAAAGTTTGAGCGAAGTGATCGAAATTCTGTAAACGCTACTTTGAAAAATTATGTTCATTCAGACAGTCAACCGTTGTGGCTCCAAATGCATTGAAAGTCACCAATTAGCTGGAATTCTGGAAGGATGTTGCAGCCTGAATCCCATCCTGCTGTTTCTCATCGGAGAGCTCATCAACTTTGACTGTCAAAATTACTCAAATATAACCACACCACAAACTCATATTTACTGTATTTTATTTACACTATCTGTTAAATGTTTTTAGATTATTATGTCTTTGAAAATCATCACAAAATACAATTTTACAATACAAGCAAAAAGTAGTTGTTGAAATATTTTTTTATTTGAATATAGTGTTTTATTTATTTATTTATTTTGTCATCAAAGCTAAAATGTTAGCATTATTACTTCAGTACAGCATTATGTGTCACGTGGCACATGATTCTTCAGAAATCATTCTAATATGCAGATTTTGCTGCTTTTTCAAGCTTCCCACAGTATTTACAGTATTTACATGAATTTGAAATGATCTATTAGCTATTTAAAGCATCCTTGCTAAATAAAAGTAGTAATTTCTATAATTTCTTTGCCCCAAAAAATTATAACTCCAAACTTTTGAATGGTATAGCATATAATGTTACGAAAATGTTTTATTTCAGATAAATGCTGATCTTTGGACCTTTCCATTCAGCAAAGAATCCTGAAAAAAGTTACTCAACTGTTTAAACTATTTTTAATATAAAGAAACATTTCTATTAGAATGATTTCTTAAGGATCATGCGACACTGAAGACTGCAGTACTAATGCTAAATATTCAGCTTTGAAATCACAGGAATAAATCACATTTGAAAACATATTCAAATAGTAAATAAGATATATTACAATATTACTGCTTTTGCAGTATTCTGGATTAAACAAATGCAGGCTTAGTTAGCAGAAGCATTAAAAAAATCTTACTGTTTAACTTTTGGCTGGTGTATACTTGCTAATACTTTTGCTTTTCAGTATGTTTATGTTTTGCCATGAAACAAAGTTCCCAGGCGATTGTGGCGATGCCCTTTTTTTTCAGGTAGTGCATCCGAGAGGTCCAGATTTTTGTCATTTGCATTTTTAAATAGAAAATGTTTAACAATAAAAAAAGAATATTATCAGAACTAAAGCTCATGAGTTATTGTGATTTTTGGGGGGCCGTGGTGGTAAAAATAATGGTTTAAACACCATGATGGGTTAGGGTTACACATGATGGTGTTTAGTGTTAAGTGTTTAAGATTTGCTGTAATTATGCAGCTGGATGCTAGTAATTGTAAAAATGTATGCTTATCTTTTCTAACAATTGTATTCTAAAGATTTTAGTTGAATGTCTTACTATGTGACAAGTACTTGAAGAACAATTTACATTTGTTCGATATCTTTGAGGCGGACTGTTTGGTTTAATGGCTAAGGCTTTGAAGTATAATACTAGCAACATCAAGGTCACATATTTGATTCCTTGACACACACTGATAAAATATATAACTTCCACTGAAGGATTCTTAGGATTAAAGCATTTACAAGATGCAGAAATGTAAATAAAAATGTTATGTAATAGTGTAAAGGATCAACCATATGTTGTTAAAAAGTGATTCCACAACAAACCTTTCTTTGTCTTCATTTTAGAATCCCATGAATATTGAGAATCTCATTAATGGTTTAAATAAAAACAAACCACTTGCCATTCATTAATGCAGCATTCAATATGGTATTGTAAAGTGAATATTTTTATAAGTGTGAAAAGTCTGATCTTACAATCAGACAAAAAACATCAGGACACATAAAGACCACCCCCAATGTGAATTATAAATTCAGATGTTAAGAAGAATACTAATGTTTCAAAAAAAGAATTGAAGGTCACTGCAAAGTCACTGGAGCTTGAACAGTTCCATATATCATTCTGTTTCAGTCTCTCTCCCTCTTGTTGTCACTGTCTTTGCCTCTCTGACGTATAAAACATGCATAAATATGACACAAGCATGTGAACATCCAAACACACTATCTAGTGCTGTAACATTAATGCCAAAACCCTTTTCAATAACAAGCAATCAGGGTTCCCACTGCTGTGATAATAGAAGGTTTACTTAGTCACTGAATGGAATTAATCTCTTTATATTATAATGAAATGAAGCATCGTTCAAATTGTGATCTTGTGTTTGTCTTTAATTTTCAAAATACCATTGTACTTTCCGTTGCTTTTCGTTTTACATTTGGCTTTATTTTTTCGGTGGTTGTTCAAAAAATTCTTCAAACATAAAAAAACTAGGATTACACAATAGTCCACAGCAGCAGGTTTAACAAAACACATTGACACAAGATACAGATAGGAAGTCAATTCTATGTACTGATATATAGTGCTCCACAGCGGGGTGAAAATATAAGTTAGATCTGCAATCATGCATGCAAATAAATAAATAAATAAAATAAATTAGGCCAACGGAAGATATAGAGGTTAAGCTCTATATTCACATCACATCAGAATATGAATGCAAGCTCTGTACTGTAGCTGTGACATTAACAAATAAAGTCTTCTTAATTCGTAGAGAACAAGGCCCCCCTCTGTTTGAGTAATGCCATGACACTCATTTATTTGACACTATGCATATTTTTACATTTGACTAGACCACTATTACATAAATATAGATATAAATATCTGTTAGAGACAAAAAAGGGCTATTAGCAGTAAAACATATTTAAAAAATTCTGGATAGCATTACTGTATGCTTTAGTAAAATTTATTGGGTTTAAAACTCTTACATGGACAAAGCTCTGTTTTAAGACCTCACATCATTCTCATGCTATTTCTATATCACTTTCATCTGATGAAATTATTCAATGCAAAAAAAATATGCATGTTATGCATTTTTTTTCTTCCTCTAGATTCAATTCCCCTAATGTCCCATTTTAATCGTCACACAGGAAATATTCAGGAATAGCTTACTTCTCAAAGAAATTAATCCCATGTGCTAAATTCCCACATGATGCTATATGATCTCATTGGACTGCCTACTTTGCGAAACTGACATTTGTGTGTATGTGGCTGATTCTTATTCAGTCAGCTCAATTGTGCTGAGTAACACTTGTAGGGTTGTAACACCTCTGGTGTGAGTTTATGGGAAAAAGTAAAAGACATCATACAGAACAGACAGACAGTTTAGAGACTTGATCCAAACATGTCCGGATTTTATCACCGTGAGAAATTAAGACCAGTTCAATTAGCTCTGGATAAAGCTACAGAATAGATGCATATCTATATATTATACATTACAACAGCATGCTCCATTGATTCGTCAAATATCAAGTAGTACTTACTAACTTTTATTTCAGACATTACAGCAGCCAAAAATGTGCTACCACAAAAATATTCAAATACACAGACAGTGGGAAATATTTTTTTTCCATGAAATTACAGCCTTTGCAATTTTAACAAAGTTATTACAGTTTTATTAACGGGGTTGATATGTTAATCCTTTTTTAAAATGAACTAATTACAGTCTCAATCACATGCTTTGGCACAATCTTACATTTCAATGGCTCGATAAACTTATAATTGGAAATCGCCGATGGATCAACATGAACATCAACACTCCCAGAGGCTAAAACAATGAGGCGTGATTGACTAGCTAATCCATTTGATAGGCAGATCCTTTCGTATACATGTGAAGAGACAGAAATTGTATGTTTTATAAGCGGTCTGTCCAGATGCAACGTTAGGTTCCTCAATTAATTTGGCACCTCTGGCACAGCTGACCGTCAACTATCCGACATTTAAAAACACAAAATGTAGGCATATTTTTTCTTAGTAATTAAGACAAGGAAATGCAAAATGTTTTATGTTAACTCTCCTATACTGAAATCGCTCGATCAGCATATTGTTGCTATGGTTTCCTCCTCAGAAGAACGCAACTAATGCCTGTAAGTTTTGTGATTACTGAAACATTCTAAAGCGCTTTTAAAAACAGTACTGCCATGTAAAATACTTACATATACTTTTGCCTGTCTTTTGGGGTAAACCATATGCGCTTATTGCCACACTCGCACCTGAAACCTTGCGATTGAACTGATAGGTTTCACTTAAACGCTTCTCCGATTACGCACGCGTTTTTGGCGCTAGAAGCGCTCCAGTATTTTTTGCGCGTTAATAGCATACGCACGACTTAAAGTACGACACACATGATAACTGATGTTTTTTCAATCTTAAACAATCTCCATCATCTTACCGTAGTGGCCCGCGCCGGGAGCTCCATCAGCTTGTGCGCGCTCACTGTGTTATAATTCCACGGGGCGAGAGTGTCCGCGCTCACAGCGGTGCTGTTAGGGGCTTGAGTGGGGATTCCCATGCTGAACGAGCGCGAGGCGTTCATCGCAGCGCAGGGAGAGGGGCTCAGAGTTGGTACGCAAAAACAGTTTGCTTAAACCTGAGAAACAGCATTACTATATAAGAAGGTGCTGGACGCCTTCCTCTGCCTCTCTCTGTCTGCACCCTAGAGCTGAGCTGTCATCTGCGCCCAACATGTGTGTGTGATGAGTTTGTCAATGCCATATGCCTGTTCCAGGAAGGCTATGCATGAGGAGCGATGCGCAGTTAAGCAAAATCAAACATCCCACATGCAACCCAACAGCCCTGTGCTAAGCCCTTCATAATCACACTAAGTGTAAGCCTTATGTGCCTGTTTACGCATAATTGCATGGGCCAGCAGGACGTTCATATCAATAGCCTATATGCAAAGAATCTGCACATGCTCAGTCTTCTCTCTCTTTCTTAAATCATGCATCCGAGGCAGCTTTAATTAACAGCCAAAGACAAACTTATAAAATGACGATTAAGTGTTTGAACCCCAGAGCTGACAATTAAAATGTTATGAACAACCACTGCTTAGCTTTTACACAAACCTACATAAAATAATTTTTTTTATCAAAATTATTTTCTACAAATGAGAATTGTAATACACTTAGTTACTACATATTATATTGTATTATATTTTATTGTAACACTTTACATTAAGGTAAATATATACACATTACATGATATTATAACAACTATTTATTATGCATAATTACATGCAAGTAAGCCCAAGTCGAAACCTAATCCAAACCCTAAACGTATAGTAAGTGCGTTAATATAATATCATATAAATTAAAATAATGGGCTTATAATTTGTTGTGTCGTTGTTACAGTGTAATTATGCATTTAAGTACTGAGTAATATTAATTAACTACATGTACTTACCATATGGTTAGGGTTAAGATTAGCTTTTGGCTTAAGGTTATTTGCATGTAATTATGCATAATGTATTGTTATTATAATAATAAGTAAATGTAACCTGTCTAATATGGACACCGTAAAATGAAGTGTTACCAAATAAAGTGTAATCTATTATATTCTAAATTAAGTACATGACCATCTGAACTAATTTAATGTATTTTAATGAGTAGTATTTTGAGAGGAAGTACATTAATATGGGTCAAGAATACTTACAAAGAGCAGCTTTGTTATTCAAGGGGCGGGGGAGAATGGAGTTATTTAGTGTAAAATCTACTGTTATACAAGCTTTTTGAGCGTAAGGTGCTTGTCACTCCTTCCTCAAGACTTATCCTCTTACTCTGCTCCTGCTATTTTACAGGCTTTCCCATGTCATGAGACACATTACCCAATACATGGACAAATCCAAGCAAAGCTAGCTGGAATGCATTGCATTTAAAATGATTTTGCCGTGCCATGGTAAAGTAATATGCCCTCATTTCACTGGAAATGCTAGTGTGTTTTTATTTTCTTTAAAAGAGAAGAGAAGGAAGAGAAAGAAGCAATTATGCAAGATTTCAGGTGATTGTCTCTCTCACCCTGTCCTCTGACCTCTGATTCTTGGAACAATCAACCAGGACCATTCAGTTACAGATATGGCCTTGACTCTATGGTGGGGATAATCACTTTCGTTTCTTTCACTGTTATCTATCCTTTTCATCAAAAGGAATATTTTGTGAGATATCTCTGGTTTGAAAAACTAGGGCACTAAAGAGCAAAGATGAAGACTGCCAAGTCATAAGATTGTCAACAATCACATGTAGACTCACTGAATATGAGAAACTATTTTTTTTCTGGACATTTCATTGATGCGGGGGATAGTTATTAAAGGGACAGATCACCCTCAATTGAAATTTCAGCAGTCATGTATTCATCTTAGTTTCTAAATCTATACACCTATATTTCATAAATCATTCAAACCTGTCAAGTAAACTGATTAATTGAAAAAAAATTTGACTTAAAAGAATGATTGATTGATTAATTAAATGACCATCGCTGCTTCTCTCATGGATATGTCAGAGTTAGGATTGACTTTCAGAAAATAACATCATAAATCTTTTTCTACAATATTCCTCACACAAGGGAATTTATGCAGATATGGACCATTTTTAATTATACTTTTATGGCAATTTTGTGGTATTTTAGAAGCATAAAAGCTCCAGTGCCTTTTCACTACATGGTAAAACTCCATAATTCCATAATTGATCTTTTTGTGTTCTATGAAAGAAATAAAGTCACACAGGTTTTGAATGACATGAGGGTGAGTAATAATGACTATCCATTTAAGAGAAGCTGTGCTTGGTCTAATACAGACCACAAAAACTGACCTTACAGTTTGCACTTGGTGTGATATCAGTTGTTTTCTGTTTGACAAGCATTTGTCAGTCCTCTGAAAGAGCTTTTCCATTCATACTTCTTAATTAGCCTAGTCACAGTGCACTCAATATGTCTTAATAGAGTCTTCAAAGTCTTGTATTCCATTGCTTGAATAAAAGTGCCCCTATTATGCCTTTTCAAATATGATCTTTCATACAGTGTGTCATGTAGCTGTATGTGAACATAAACTATATGCAAAGTTGTGACGCTGACAGTGCACAATAAATAAAGTTATTGTCTATCAAAAAGAGTCAGCTCACATTCACCTAAACAAGTCGTCAGCAATAGGGATGTAACGGTATTGTAAATACCGTCGTACCGCAATATAAAACATTTTCGATAATACCGTGGTCGCATGACTCGATAAAATACGGAGCCCTCAGCGTCACCTGCAGGAGAAAAAAAACAATCCGTGGTGACGGATTTGCATTTCGTTCCCTCAGTTTATAAACCGTACCCACAAATTCTTAAACTGTTCCCTCGGTTTATCAAACCGTGGCACGGATTAATAAACCGTACCCACAAATTTCCAGTCCGTGCGCTCAAATTTTGTAAACCGAACGTTCGGTTTTTGAATCCATACCCACAGATTCATAATCTGTGTGCACGCTTTCACAATCTGTTCCCACGGGACTGTAAACTGTCCACACGGAGATGCATTTGGCTGTATACGTATACATTTTTTATCGTATTGGCGTTTCATCCACACGGATCCGGTGTTTTAGGAGACTGAAACCACTATTTTTTGAAACCGGGTCCCAAAGTGGATAAATCTGAAAACGACACCCTTGCGGTTTCGTGTGTACAGCCAATCCATATATTTTGTGAAACGATGATGTCATCAAATCACGTGTCGGCTGTGTCACTCGCCAACTTCGTCTTCCTCTTCTTGGGGTGTTTCTCAATGACAAGGAAGGATCCTCGGAAGCCAGAATTTCGAGGATGCTACGTCATCGACATCCGTCGAAGGACTGTTCCA
>JAUMHQ010000069.1:10179122-10194400 GCA_032361165.1 Enteromius paludinosus
CTCCGCGCCAACAAAGATTACCGTTTGGCGCCATCTTGTGACAAACACTGGACAACCACAATTAACAATGGAAAATTGTACTATTAATAATTAATATTATTCATATGTAGATGTTATAAATTGTCTTACTAACCTTTTAATGTTAGTCAATTGTTACTATATCGTTTTGCGGAAGGATGAAAATGTTAATATAAAACAAATATGCCAATAAAATGTTTCAAATTCATATCCATGTCAAGTTTTTTTCCTTATGGGGCAAGTAGCCGTGTAATAAGCGGGATAATGGACAGGCAGCCTGTAGTTATTGCAAAATAAGCCCCTTCAGCGTATTTCTGCGATAACTACCGGCTGCCTGTACATTATCCCTTACATAAACTATCTGCAAAAGTTGTGCACGATAAATAAAGTTTTTGTCAATCAAAAAAAAAAGAGTCAGCTCACGAACTCGGCTCTCCTAAACGAGTTGTCAGCAATTTTAATCTTTCTCTGTTACGGATCCACGTAACTAAGTAACATATTTGCATAATTGCCCGCCCACAAACAGTACTATTTTCACATGATAAATCATGTCAAGAAGACGCTGTATCCTGTGAGAGTAAATGAGTTTTATATGCCCTTCTGAAAGATGAATCTACAAAAAAAGTGTGGTTAACATTTATTTTTCAACAACACCTCAGCAGTACAATCTCTTGTTGTGTTCGCATCATTTTACTGAGGACTGCTTTTCCAATCTTGGAGTACAGCGCGATCGAAAAACCTTTTGTTTTTAAAAGGTGGATCAGTACCCAGTTTAATTGGACCAGCTTGCTCTTCTGAACTTCTACCTGTAAGTATGATTAATAACAACCCTGCACATGTCTTGGTAACCGGCTAACTTACGTTTCTGTAGTTCTGTTGTTCAGCTGTGGGCCTAATAATGTAGTCTAAACATTGTGATTGATGCAGCTTGACTGTCTGTCTGTCTCATTATTTTCAGTAATGATAAACGATGTTTAACGCATTGTTATGCAGTATACAATGTTGAAGTTTACAAAGTAGAGGTGTGTCCGATTCGCTTACAAAAGCAAATTGCGAGCACTTTCCATGGTAGTCCTTGCTAACTACAGTAGTTGACATTTTCTCTTTCTGACATTACCTCTAGTAACTGCTTGACACGAGTCATTTACGAATCATTTAGAAATGGCATAAAATTAATTCCATTTTTGGAGAAAGCTAAAGTGTTTTTTGACCTTGCAAACATGTAAACCTGTTTTAAGAGACTCATAAAGCAATATTAGCCACCTTTAAAATGGCATAATAGGGGGACTTTAATTTTCATTGATGACTGCAGTTTTAATAGCTTTAATTTTAGGCCCACTGACTGTATAATCCATTGTATAACAAACCTGTTTTGAAAGATGTTTCTAAAATAAATTTCTATGAGCTAATAACCGGATCTTTTATAATCCTCACAGTGCATCAGTTTTGCAGTGATGAGCTCTGAAATTGTTGCGGGGGAAATTATTTGTTATATTAATTTAGTACAAGAACAAGAAACCTAATAATAAGAATGTAACAGATGTACATTAATTGGTAATGCCAAATGCTCTTAAATTTGCCAATAGTTGATGTTTTAACAATATCTCGGCTTCAGTCAATACATGATCATCCTCTTTCGACACACACCCCAGGATGGAGAGGTTATCGAGGTGCCCCCTCGAAAAGCACGAGTAGTGTCTGCTATGCCACTGTGTGAATCTCGATACCAATGCGAAATCTATGTGGAGAAATATTTTGGTAAATTCTTGATTGCATGGTTTTTGGTTTGAAATTACTACATCTTGTCTGTTAAAAGTGGACAAACAATAAATGTGGCCACACCTCTAGTCCACCCTGAGACAGAACAGTGCATGTAACTTAGTGTGAGACAATTGAAAATGTTAATTTACCTGGTCTTGCAACAGCAGGTGAGCTGGTACCACGCAGGGCTCGACCAGGACCAGGGCCAGCCTGCAGACTAGCCTGGTAAAGTGAGTCCAATTCAGAGAGTTCCTGGTCCTCAGCCTCTGTGGGTTCCACGCTCTGAAAGTTTAAGTATTTAGGGATGGTCTTCTTCCTGGTGCTCATAGGACTGTGAGAAGAAAAGGGTCTTCCAGGTGTGTGTTGAGAGAGGGCAGGACCCGTCTGCTGGTTCTGATCAGGAGGTGTGTCATAGGGGTTGACAACAGCATCAGGACGGTCTAGGCTCCAAGAGGACCAATGTCGGGCAGTAACAGGAGGGGTCACTTTGGTGCAGGGCTGGGAAGATGCACACAGGGGTTGCCATATGGGGGCTCTTCGGGGCACTGGCCCTTTCTCCTCAAAAGGGGCGGGTGGTGTACTGGGATTACTGGATTGGGGTATCCGGTCTGGACCATCTGTAGTGCCCTGCCACAAAGGAAGATGTTGAGATTGAGGGTGCTGACAGCTGGAGACCTCTTCGTCCTCTCCCAATACACCCCAGAAATCAAGGGGCAAAGAGGGCAAAGATATGGCAAGGTGCTTGCGAATGGGCATGATTCGAATGCCTGAAGCTTGGAGAACATCTGATAGTCTGATGCCACCCCATTCATCCTCATTCTGGGTCGCCCAATTGTTGCGTTCATCGCATTCTTGGGGTTGTGACTGAGAAGAGGCAGGTCTGGGATTGAGTGATGGGCGGCTAGAAGGTTGAGATGGGGAGTTTGTACAAGATGAGGGTGATTTCATGTGTTGAGGAGAGGGTGGGCCAAGCACAGAATCCTGATTGGTTTCCCAGACCTCCTCCTGATTGTCTGTCAACAATATTTGGACCGGGCCAGGCTGTTCACTGAAGAGGAAAGAAAAGCAAGAGAAGGCTTTTGGTTAGACACTTTCTGAAAAATGAACATGGTTATCTGAAATTAGTACAGTCCAATTTGAAAAATGGAATTAATCAACTTTAGCATGAAATTTTGTAGTTAAAAAAAACAAGGAGTAAATACCTTCACATTAGTATCGTTATTGTTAAAGTAATTATTTATCATCTTTTTTTAGTTACTCAAATAAATCTGAAATAAAATAAAATATAAACAATACATGGAAAACCTTTGTTAAATGTCAACTTTGTAAAACTTAATGCTATTATTTCCTTGTGCATACATGTATAAATGTGTACTTGTGTATGCATTTGTGCTATATATTTATACTACCACAAATATGCACTATGTATTCATTCTTTAAGGCAGGCTAAACATAAAATAAGCAGGAAATGTTGAGTTCTAACAGGTCTTTGATGATCAGATCAGTTGGTGTTAAATTTGTAAATCAATACTCATTCATAAATGTATTGCAGTGTCCAGTGATACTTGAACAAATAGTTTTGTTGCAAGAAACCCAATCTAACACATGCTAACAAAAGTTAACAATGCTGCCAAGAACTGAATTCAAGGAGACCTGCGTCCTCCACACCAGTATTCATGAGCCACTTCTCATACAATGCACACACACACATACACAGTCCCCACGTGCGTTCCACAACTGACGCACTACACGACCTTGACATCGTTTTCATAGTCGTCATATAAAACCAGAGTTACAGCAGCCATAAATATGCCCAAAAGCTCCCCATAAGTGGAGTGCACGTGAATGAGCGTTGGGTTTACTCCAGAAGGGAATCCTGCTCGCTATTTGCATTCACCTCTAATAAAGCAGAGCAGAGTATCCATCAGAATACCATCATCTCTACTGGCCCTCAGCGACCCACAGATGACCCGTGAGACAGATTCATTTACAGATAAATCTTTATCTAATAACAGTAAAAAGACTCTGGAAGATGCAAACACATTGTGCAGTGATATAAAATAAAGTAAATATTTAATAAAATAAAATAAAATTATTATTTTTCAATTCTTAAACATTTAATAAAATGTAAACATTTTATAATTAAAAAAAAAAGTCAAACTGAAATCTTTTACATTGCTCCCAGGAACCTGCTTACAGCCAAGCACCCCAGGATAGTCCTGACTGTGAATCACTGGTTTAGGGGAGCAATATTAGGTAATAGGTGGCTCCTGGTGGCTGCTGCATGCCCTAGAGTTGTTATAGAGGGAACTGAACTGGGAGAAGTTCGGTACAGAGGTAAACATCCCTGATTAATGTGCTGGAGTGCTCATTTACTGTAAATACTTCCTCAAGCACTACATTGGGTAATTACCCAAGGGGCTTTGGCCAGGTCAGGCCATACATCACATCAACGCCTTTAATCAATGGAGGGGAAAAAGAAAGCAGGGAACAAGAAAAAACAAATAAAACAACCGCATTACATGGGACACACTGCTGCAGTGGCTGTTGCATTGTTCTACTTTATAAGTAAAGTGGCATGCCATGTATGTAATATGGATGGGGGTGGGGGGGTGGGGGGTGGGGGGGTTGCCAATAACTCAGCCGACTGCACCCCGCCTTCTAATACTTGGGTCTTATCAGGAATCTATAACACCCGTCCCATCTGTATGCCTGTTTTCAAATGAGAAATTAACCTCAAAAATCTCTGAAAAACAAACAACATAACCCAAAGCAATCAAAGCTAATTGTGAGAATAAAATGTCGACTTCTGACAAACTGATCAGACAAGAACTAAATCACAATCACAGAAATAAAAAAGAAAACTCACAGCTTTTCTCATTACCAATTTACAAAAGTTCTATATATCTCTAATTTTTCTAGATTGTAACTTTAAATTTTTACTCAAAAATTTACAGACACATGGGTTGGCTTTAAGACTAAACATCTGACTTCAGTACGATACCACCATTGGTACCTCAGTATCTATAAAAACAGATATTAGATAGACTATTATATTTTGTGTGACAGATTAGCATATTACGTAAATTAAAAATGAAATGTATTAGATAAGTTCTATTTTTTAAAACTAGCAATATCATGGAATTGACAACATGTATTTGTAATCTACAGTATAATATAAACATATAAACCGTATTAAGTTAAAATATTCTAGTGTGTGAAGATAACACATAGAAAACTAAGAAAAATAACAGTTAACAAATTTTGCTAACACGTACAGATCTTGCACAGATTTGATGGTCTGTGGTATTATTACACTAACAATTAGCTTTAATAATTTATTAATACATTTCATAAAACATTTAATTTAAAATCTAAAAATCATGCATCTGTGCATTTGAACACTATTATACATCAACTCTATTTCTATTTCATTTTTCAAATCTAAACTTACATTTGTATGCTGGTATTGTATTGTTTTCAAATGTTTGGTACCGCATCTGTGTACCAAACAACCCTAACAGACCCAGGCATCTAAGAGAGTCCTTATCTAAACGATGGACACACAGGGTGACAGCACAGGTACCTGATGGGCCCCTGTGGGCGGCTGGGCTCCTGCTGCTGCTCTTGCTGTTGCTGCATGCGCTGCTGTAGGCCCCGCGCTCTCCTCATGCATTTTTGCAGCTTGGCGTCAGCAGCCATAGTCCTGCTATGAGTGTTAGCACTGCCCTCATGCATGGAAAATCTTAGTTTAGCTATAATGCAAAAGAACAACAAAAAGGGAAAGGATAGAAGAGCAGAAGAAAAGAAAATGCAGAAAAGAAAAAGAAAGAGCTGAGTTATGAGGGGCCGGCATGCGGACCATTTTTTGTTATAGAAACGACAAAGTATAGTGAAATTGAAAGAAAGAAGAGAGGGTGAGGGTGGGATATACAGTATCCCACCTTTCACCCCAAAGTGAGCTCTAGACTGTTCAATAGGCAAAGCTTTGCACGCTAGCTCATCAAAGTTGACACATAGTTGACTGCATGTAATGGGTCGATAACAATAGCTTGCTTCAGAAGTGTCATAACCCATATGGCCATTTTTAAATGAACACCCACGGGGGGAAAAAACACTTTAAGAATTAAAATGCAGGTAGGTAAGAAAAAGACAGTCACCTCGTGTCCAAATTTGTTCAATCCAACTGTTTGCAAAAAAATCTGTCTCTATCTTACTCCAAAACATTTATCCGTCTTATTTCACTTATCTATTCATTTATTAAATAATTTAATTTAAAATTAGTTATGCTGTCTTACTTTTTTCACTTCAAAATGTTGTAGGTTCTAACTGCGTATTTAAGAAGTTGTAATACAAATACATTTTGAACAACAACCACAATAATATTATTTTATTTAATTATTATTATTATTATTATTATTATTATTATTATTATTAAGAAAATTTTTTTTCCACTTTTTAAAATGTTTTATATTCAGACTTCAGAATTCAGTTATAAAAAAATACTGAATATAACAACAACAATAATAATAACAATAAAAAAATTTACATACAGTATGAATTATGCTGTCTTACTTTTTCTCTTTAAAATGTTTAAGGTCCTAAACTGTGTTTTTAAAAGGTTATTATTATAGAAATACACTTGGAATTAAAACACAGCAACAATAATAAAAACAATTATTATTATTATTATTATTATTATTATTATTATTATTAAAAACGAAATATTTTTTATGAGGATTTTTTCTCTTTAAGGTTTTATGTTCTGACCTGTGTATTAGGAGGTTGTTATACAAATACAATTTGAATTAAACAAATTTAATAATAATAATAATTTAGTTTTTAATATATTATTTTAATATTTACATATTATAGTATTTTTTACATGTATTTGTTTGTTTTTCTTTTACATCAAAAACAACAACAGCAATCTCACAAAACTCTTTTCCATACAACAAAAACGCATTGTGATTGCTGGCTGTTAAGTTCAACTGAACTTTGGCTTGGTTTATTAAAACAGAAATTGTATATTAAGTCAGAATTTGAACCCACGCCACCTTCCACATTAAACTACAGATCTGCTGAAACAAATAGGTTCATGACACCCCTGAGTTCAATCACTTTCATGTTACCTTTTTAAAAAACACATCACCTGCTTTTGTGCAGAATTTTGCTTACTGAACAAACCCATTCACAATGAGTGACACAGAGTTCCGAAAGATCATAATATGGAGAAGCACTGGGCTGCTCTGCCGAACGACAAGAGAGAAACCAACAACTGTGATAGAGCTGTTAAACCCTCGTACGCAATGTGTACTAAACAACATGTAGAGATCCATCACACTGATTTACTGTTAATTGCAGCCCAAAAATGAGTTCGCATTAGGAAACAGTTGATTTGGTTGCTCTCCAGTCTGGGGCTGTTACATGGAAAACCGCATGGGAGGTTAGTGTTGCCATGGTTCCCTTGAACCTATTTCATTTAAGTCTGGTTTAGCATTAATTCTGCCTATCATAAAAATGCTATTTTCAGAACATTTACTGCTGTCAACACCAGCTGTGCCTGAGCTAGCTTTAACTGCAGATGACGTGCAGTGCTTTCAATGGGTTGAAAAGGAGCTGCCGGCATTCTGGGAGATGCAAAGGGGCGAAGTTTTAGGACGGCACACCACAGACTGAAGACACAGGAAGCAGAAGCGACAGCCAGGACAGACACACACACACACACATAGACACACACCAAACCAATGATGGATTGCAGGATTGTGGCAGACGTTGCTTTCGCTTTGCAGGAGGAACAGGAAACTATTCTTCTATATAGTGAAGGCATGACCTTATAGGCTGCCAGTGGATTTTAGAGGCCTGTATGCGCTTTGGGCCACATCGGATCCATCGCGATGAGACAGTGAAAGGTCTGCGGGGATCTGACGAGTGGAAATATTTACAAAAGCTGTCTTCCCTTTATATATATTAGTGCTGCGCCTCACATATACAGACATGCACACACATATACACGCATACTGTGAGCAAAGCGAGACAGAGATGGAGGGTTTGCCGACCTGGATAGGTATAAATAGCTTTGTGGAGAGTTTTGCATGGCTGAAATTGTTCTCCGCTCATTAATCACTCAAGCAGATATGCCAGCACTTTGGACAAAAATGCTGTTGTTCCAGGTAAGCGCAAGATACACAGCCACCTTTTTTGTTTTAATTTGGAGAGTGCTGAGAGATTTAGACAGGATTGCGCGGCAGTATCCTCACACGACGGCAAAGCACAATCACAATCCAATCCTTCCACCAAAAGGGATTTATAGAGGTCGGGAATGTTATGATGGTGAATCCGGAATGGATTTATGTTTGCATGCGGCGTGTGGGTGAGGCCCATTCAAGTGGTGTTCCAAATGGAGGGCTCACACACAGAATAAAATGTTCAAAAAAATTTAAAAAAGGATTAAAATTGTTCCAGCCTCTGTCTGGCACAGATCAGGACTCTCAGATGGCCAAAGCCGAGCGCTTTTCAATAGCACGCCACTATCAGCGGTATTAACAATCAACAGGCAGAGCCACATGCTCAGTCATCCAATCAGATTGTGGAAATCTGTGCAAATGGTGACTCTGATCACAAGTGAAAAGAAACAGGGATGCACTGAATATTACATTAAAATAAAGAAATATAAACTGTAAAAATACAAAATACATTTGTTAAAATAAAAACTAAATGTTAATACATATATATATATATATTATGTTGATGTTATCAATACCTCAAATTTCCTCAAAAATACTAGTATCTAAATTAAACTTTGTTGCCTAAAGTTAATTTAGGCAACAAAACATTAGAATATACAGTAAAAATTTATATTTATTTTTGAGATTTGTTAAAGATTACAGTTAAAGTATTAGTGTTTTTAAATGACCAAACCTGGTTAAAAATAAATATACTAAAATGTATCTGAAATGGATTTATTCCATGCTGCGTATACTACAAATACATTCACGTACTGTATATACTATACATTTTTAGAACAGTAAGATATTTAATGGTTTTTAAAGAGGTTTCTTCTGTTCATCAAGGCTGCATTTATTAGATAAAAAATCTTAATAAAAAAAATACATAATAAAAACTGTTCAACTAGTACAGTATTCGTACTTAGTATACTACATTGGTTTGATTAAAGTCTGCTTAATTAGAACAACTAATTTTGTACTTAATGCATTTTGATGCATAAAGATAGTATAATTATAATTGCAATTATACTTTAGGTACACCTTAAATATCTTGCATTTAAAAAATAATCCTCATCAGTATTGACATTAAAAACATTTTAGACCTAATATTAAGAAATATGCATTGTGAACAAGTAGTACTCCAAATAAAATTAATTATTCTTTTTATATCAGTAATTCTAGATCAGTTTGTCAGTAAATGTTAATGTTTTTTTTAACTATACTTAGGATATTTTCAATATTTTTTAGTAGACAAAAATCCAGAAATAAGAAAAAAAGCATGCACAAATAAATATCCAATTTATTTGGGGAAATAAAAAACTCAACAAAATATCAACTAATAACCAATGTAGTAACAATATACTGTGCATCCCTAGACAAAACAAAGACAGGGTGACGACAAATAATATGCCACACACATAAACAGGGAGAAAGACAAAAAGAAGCAAACACACACACACACAGGATGCTGCAGGAAGGGAAGGCAGTGTTGGGGTATTACTGATGGGTTAGTGTCATGTTGCGAGGATATGAAGGTTTTTGGAAGCTGCTTTCTTACCAAGCGAACCTAGAAAGAGCATATACTGTATTGGGTGACGGTTACCCGAGCGGAGGAGTTGGGCATAGCAAGCAGAGGCAGGTTAGAATTACTTACACACAGCGTGGTGGGAGAGCGCCAGGGCTGTAGCTGTATCCCCAGCCTGCTCCAGGCGTAGCGACTGCTCTAAGAGAGAGTCAGCCTCTGCCAGGCAGTGCTCAAAACTGCCCCCCTTCCCTGCAATTAACACACCAAGGCCAGGCCTCTGAGAACACGCTCATACACTGCTCACAGGAGCCCCCGGGTGTTCCCAGAAACACGCCACTCACAACCTTTGCGCGGTTTACCGGGGAATGAAGACGTCTACTGACACACAAGCACACACAGTCTGATGACTGCCACCAACACAACTCAAACACAATTTGACATGTTTGTACACATCATGCACGCTGACTAGGGAAAACTCAGATTCAAGATTAAAAATGTATGATTTGAGTGTATAGGTGTGTTTCTGATGCTATGGCTCCCATCTACTGGTGCTCCCATCTACACACATGGTGTTCCAATGATATTTTAAAACAGCATTAGAGTTGAGATGACACGAAAGAGGATAGTTTACTTCCAAACTATCCCTGGTGGGAAAAAAAGTTTGAACCAGCCTAAATTGGTTTGCTGGTTTTTCATGGTTTGCTGGTCTTCCAGTATATGGCCTGATTAGGTCAAAAGTAAAGTAAGTAAACTACCAACCCAGAATAGGATAGTTCACCTATACACCTACTAAAAATGAAAATGACCCCATGATTTATTTGCTCAAGCCATTGTAGGTGTCTATGACGTTCTTCTTTCAGTCGAATACAATCAGAGTTACATTAAAATGCCCTGGCTCGTCCACAAACTGTTGTACGTGATGTACATGGATGTACTTTTGTGGACTTCAAAATCTTGGCCCATACTGTATTCACTGCCATAATAAAACTTGAAAGAGTCAGGACAATTTCATAGAACTTTGATTGTATTCATCTGAAAGAAGAAAGCCATACACACCTACTGTACAGTAGGATGGCCTAAGAGGGGGTAATTCATGGGGAAATTGTAATTTCTGGGTAATACCCCTTTAAATCAGATTAGCCTAAACAGCATAGAAGGCCATCAGAAAAATAGCTATACATAATCTCTAATATAAGCCAATAGGCCATATGGTACAGATAAACTGTGCATCCCTAAAAACAAACCTGAAGTAATTGGCTGATCTTGGATGGTCTTAAATAGATTTGTTGTTCTTAAATTGGTCTAGCTGGTCTTCCTGCTTAGATAAGCTGGTGTTAGGATGGTTTAGCTGGTCAGTCAGCCTGATCAGGTGAAAACTGGACGAAACCCTAGAACCATCAAAACAAACCAATCGAAGCAGCTTAGCCAGCCATCAAATAGAACAATTAAATAAGACTAACTTAAAATAGATGATCTATATGGTATTGATTTATTGTACATCCCTAGAAAGCCATCAAAACAGACCAGCCTAACCAGATTAGCAAAGATGAGAAACCGACCCACCACTTTAGGCTGGTTTAAGCTGGTTTTTGGATTATAAGGGATTTTCCCTATAAACACAATTTCTTGCTCCTTTCATTTGGTTTTGGCTGTTTGGCCCTGTGTGGCATTTACCCTGGTGCTGAAGTTCATCCAGGTCCATGAACTTGCTGGGTCTGGGGTTGAAGCCCTGTGCTGCTTCTCTCTCCTTCTCCTTCTTCCTCTGGAGCTCCTGCTGCCTGGCCCTGCGTGCAACTTCTTCTTGCAATTCATCCAGCTCACTGCGCCCCTCTCCTACATATACAAAAAGACATAAATATCATATCCTAGTCCTGCTCATACCTTAGTTTAATACTTGAAATGAAGACCTTGTACTGTAGTAATAGTGGGTTAATGCGCATAGACAAAAACCGGTGGTGACTCACCCAAACTCAGTGGGCTGCTGCTCCAGGTGGGTGATTTGAGGTCTTGCAGGATGGCACTGCTGCTTTTGGACTTGGGCACTGTGCGCCAGGAGGGCCCAGAAGTCACGGGTCTCTTACTGCCACTGTCCCTAAGGCAGAGAAGAGCATATGTCATTCACTCATGAGTCATGAGAGTGATTTTCAGTGTCGCTGTGGTAAATTTGCCTGTGTATACTAAAACTTTAAGGCTTATGATACAAACCAGGACAGATATTTGTGAATTAATTTGTTGGCATTTTACAATTAAAAAAATCAGCGAATATTAACACTATCAGAAACAATCTGTAACATTCTGCTTGATGTGCCAGCACAGCTCTGGATGGCACTCCAGCTCTCCCTGAACTGTGTTTGCTTTGAGTCTGTTTTCATACCTGGACTCCATTCCCCAGAATGCACCTCTCCTTCACAGCTGTTCCCAATTAGGTTCAATGATTTAATCAGCACCACCTGTATATATACCAGTCTGTTTGTTTGTCTTGTCGCGGTTCATTTACACTGTCAACCCAGTCCTTGCCATTCGTGTTCCTGTGATTTTGTATGTTTCCATGTTTGGATTTATTCTCTGTCGACCTCTGCTTCTCCATGGACCTTCGCCTTGCTTTCTGATTTAGACTCTGTTATAATCGGTATGGTAATCGACCCTTTGCTTTGGATTTACGTATACGAAACTGTCTTTGCCTACGCTGTTTCTGTCTGCCGGTGATTTGATCTTGTCTGTCCTGACCCTGAGCCTAAAAAACTTGTTTCTTGCATTTGAACCCGAACGCCTACTCCACTCAATCGTGACACAATCCACGAAACAGATTTGTTGTAAAGACGTGATTTTTGAGGTGATTTTTGCTTATTTCTGCTTTGTATGTCACATATTATTTATAGAAATATTGTGATTTTTGATAATCTGGCAATAGTCCCCTTGGACAAGAAATTCACAGACAGAACTTCTTGGGCGTGAAATCCCCCACATACCAAAAAAACAATGAAAACACAGAACTATGATGATGATTTATAGTAGAGCCCGACCAATAAAGGATTTTGAAGGCAGATTGTGATACGAATATTTGATATTTTAATATACCGATATATATCAGCCGATATTTATTTATTTTTTTATTTATTTTTTTATTTTTTTTTTTCAGAAACGCGCAACAAAGCATTAACAGACTTCCCTAACTTTAGTTATTTGTAGTTATTTATGAGTTTTATCTAACATAATATGATAATGCATTTTAAAAAGAAACGTGTTTCTTTTATTGTCACAACAGAACAGAGGAAGATCAAAATATATTGTTCTGAAAAATAAAATGTATACAAATACAAACTGAATATTTGAAACGTAAAGTCCTTTGAACAAAAACAACAACAACCATATCAAAGTTACCAGTTTTTAAAAGACTTTGTAAGCTTCATAAATATAACTTTGAATAGGAGTGGAGACAAACTCTGTTAAGTTCTGATAAATAACAACAACAGCAAAATATAAACTGCTAACAGTATATGAGGTAGTGTGCTGAATCAGTCAATCCTCAATAGCTCCAGTCCAGCAGAGACAGGTTTTAGTACAAGAATAGTTATTTGTAGTTGACTATTCACTAAAATATTATTGTCACAATGTAACAGAGGAACGTCAAAATATATGAAAGTTCTGATAAATAAAACGTATAAAAATAGAAACTTTAGATATAAGACTTTAAAGTCCTTTGAACAAAAACACGATAACAACAACAACCAAATCAAAGTTACCAGTAAGGGTGTTTCGTCTGTTTTTATTTTATTTTTGAAATAATAATTTATCGGCCATTATAAATGCAGATACTAATAAATTGGAAAATGCCTAATATCGGCCTGCTGATAAATCGGTCGGGCTCTAATTTATAGTAAGAGAGCATAGCTGCCAAAGCTGTTGTGGATCCACTCACCTGGATCCCATAACTGGCACAGATTTACATTTAGTTTCAAATAAACAAATTCCAGACCATTACATATATGTGAGCTTCACATTATACCATTCACGACAAGGGAATGCAGGTAATGTTAATATTGAAAAGCCTGTTACTGAAATCATAATCTCAAATGGCCTGGGTACACAGAGCATTAACAGCTTATGGACTGCACACTCCTGATATCTAGATTAGTTTGTTTGGGCGAGTTGCTGTGTTACCTGTGAGCACTGGGGTTCGGGTTGTCGCTGAGGGGCATATCCATGCTGATGGGGCTGTTGCTGTTCCTCTCACTACTTTCGTAGCCGCTCTCCATCCTCTGGATTAGCCGAGGCTGCTGTTCCACGCCTCTTAAAGGTGGTGGGATCGGTAGATGCTCCACTTCCGTCTCTGGAACGCCCCCTGAGCCGTCGGTCATGCCTCCCATTTCTGCTGCTGCAATGTTTGGCCCCTCCGCCGTAGCCCCTGAGATCAGCTCACTGTGCCCTGGTGACATCGGGTCTTCCGGAAGCGGGGAAGGTCCGAGTGTGGCGTAGCCGGCCGGCCGATGCTTTTCCCGGCTGAAGATACTGTCAATGTTCAGGGCCTCTCTTCTGGGTCTCCATGTGGGCCGATAGCGCCCTCCACTGGAGCTGGACTTGGACTCACTGCTGGTGCTCTCGTCTTCCCAATCCCTCGCCCGCGCCCCAGCCTCTGAGCCACCCACCCCTGAGCTAGAGGATGATGAGAGGGGTCTGCTGTGGATCATATTCACAGTTTCCTTATAGTCCTGCAGATGGCCAGTAGAAGAGGGTCTCGGTGTACAAAGAGCAGTGGCCTGGTCTTTAAGAACCTCCCCTGAAGGAAAAAAAATTGAGAGGACACGTGCCTTCTCAGTTTGATTCAGCGTGACAAGTTTGCCAGTGGAATTTATATTGGAGAGCGTGTGTGTTTGTTAAAGTACCTGCCGTGTCCATGCTGTTCTGGGAACCGCTGCTGTCCTGATTACACACCACAGTTCCCTGAGAGTCAGAAGAGAAACGGGAGGCCATGGACTCATGGTGTGATCGAGAGTGCTTGTAGCTGTAGCTGTCTGTGGAAGATTCTGTGCGTGTGTCACTTGAAATTGAGGGCTCCCTCCCTGATGAAAATAAAATAAGAGTAGAGAGGGCATTCAGAAATAGAGAAAGTTAACTTAAGCTGTCCAGCTGCAACTGCTCGAAGGTCTGATTTTAAAGGGGTAGTTCATCAAAAATGTAAATCCTCATGTCAATCCAAACTTCCATTGAAAACTTGTGGAAGGATGAAAGGAAATTCAATGTATGCGTTGAATGTACTTTATGACGCAGTCACAATGAATGTGGACTGAAGCTTTCAGATTTCGAAAAGGAATGTAAAACTCCATCAAGTCTGTCAATATGATTTAGCACTATAATACAAGTTTTTTAAATAAATGGTTCTCCACCATTGGGCCAGGGCCCACCAGGGGGCCTCAGCGAACTTCCAAAGGACCCTAAAGGTGACTTGAAATGATTACGAACAGGACAAAAACAACCATTAATATACAGAAAACCAAAGTAAAAATGTAGATATGGTATTTCTTATTTTAATTCACCCTTTGAATTACAGCCAGGATGTCCTGTATGAGACCTAATTTTTAATAAGTGTTATTGTAAGACCTGGAAGTCATGTAAACTAATAAAAACATTCTATGAGCTTTATATATATATATATATATATATAAATATATATATATATATATATATGTATATATAACCAATACTTTTGAAAACCCTAATACTTAATCCTAATGAAAAATTCATGAAAA
>JAUMHQ010000069.1:10205002-10218682 GCA_032361165.1 Enteromius paludinosus
AGAGAGTTGTATGAAAGCAATTGATGCATGTCCAAAAGCATTTGCAATTTGTTGGAAGGAATGAGAAACTGCTACTACTGTATGATGTGCACACATGACTAATTGTTTTGAGAAATGCATTAACTGTTGTGGAAATGTAAGTACTGTTGTGAGAAATGCACCAAAGCGACTGAGAAAAACTGTAATGTAATAAAAATATAATAATGTATTAATATTGCACTGTCATTTTAGATTACAAGTGGCATTTATTGTAAAAAAAATTAAGCCTGTAAAACATCCAACAGCAAAAAAGGTTTGTGAGGTTGGAAATATATATTTTTCAATAAAACAAAAGTATTTAGGTCACTTTTTAAAAAATTTCACTCAGCTAGAAATCTTTATGCGCAATATTATTTTAAAAAATCAGCAAAGCAGCATTATGTTACACTACTCTTAGCAAAAGTGTTTTCTATACGACTTGAAACAGTTAAGCTAGTCACACAACTAAAAATATTTAGATATATATAAATGTAAGTTAGTTCCACAAATACCACTAGTTATCTGCTCCCCAAGACTAATAACTCTGAGTTCACTGAGCTTGTAAATAAACTCTTCACATACTGCATTCAACCTAATTTTTCACTCTGAAAAATATCACATCTCACGCCCTCCGCTAGACACTTCTCATTGAGTAACGCACAACAAATCATTAGTGTATGGAGCGTTTCATTTCCTGCTCAAATAATAATGCAGCTATTTATGCAGGGCTGCAGATGTGCAAAGGAGCGAGGCAGAAATGAAGAGTTGGCATTTCGCTAATGTACTGCCTGTCGTCTGGTGCACGTGAGGAGAGGGGTCGCGACTAAAATCCGAGACGGATGGCGCGCCGAGCGCTTTGGCCCCGTGCCTGCTTCTGCCTCGCAAATGCGGCAGTCAAACAAATGGGAGAAATCATGGCAGCTCCATTCAACAGATCCTCGGCTAAAAATAATGAGCCCACGACAAAACCAGACCTTTGTTACCGAACTGCAGACGAGGTGCTAATTGAACTAAATAACACTTTGATGATGCTGTCTTTTGTGACCTTATGAGTAAGCGCAGCTGCATTCACAGATCTATGGCAGAAAAGCCCTGACATAGACAGTACTGGCTGCATATAAATGGGTATTTAAGATGGAGCCAATCACAGGGTCTCTCGGCAAGCTATCTTGATTGGACAGCTCAGCCGCTCGCCCGTGAATGATCGTTTAATTGCTTATTTGCTTAAAAGCAATTATCTGTATTGATGCTCACGCGGTGTGTCCTTTAAGGACATAAATGTGAGATAAACACAATCTATGGTTCTTAATCAGGTTCAGGCCGAATAATCAGGTCTGGGGATTAGAGGAGTGGGTTGAGGAGTACAGGAAGACCTATAGAAAGCTTCCACATCCTTAATGATCCTATCCGAGCTCATTTAAAGGAACAGCAGGGACCGTATATATACCTGCAAACTCCTGCTGCCATATGCCTGTAAGCCCATGACGCCTATGGCAATAAATCTAAATATCCACTTAAAAACAGCTCCAATGTGTGTATGAGTGGTCTACCAGTCTACACAGGCAATAGCAACGTGATCATAGATTCAGTATGAGCTATTTTTTTACCTTAATTGGTCTAAAGTGTGCATGCTTTTGAAATCCATCTAGCATTTCTTAAAAATAAGAACATGAGAGATTATTGGTAAAAAAAAAAAGTAATAAAACCACCAGTAAAAACTAAATAAAATAAAAATATACAGCATTTCATTTTAGTTTTTGATGCATGGTATATTATACAACTTAAAACCTTTAATAACACAAGAACATGCTGAGAAAAGTAACTTTAGAAGACATTTTTAAATAACTTTGGCTGCTTTCAAAACCAAAAACAAAATAAAATTAAAACCAAAACAAGTCAATGAAACTAAACTAAAAAGATACAATAACAATAAAACTGAACTACAAAAATTTATTTAGAAAACCAAAGTACTGAAATGGATTCTCTGATGGGAATGAGTTGAAACTTTTCTGGACCTTTTTATGTATCCTTGAACGAGGTAATCCAAGAATGCGTTGTGACAAGCTCACTAAAAATGTCCAATTAAGATATTTTATTCAGCACTTCAAACTAGTTTGATCTAATTAAAATGGAGTATTTCATGCAGTTTGTGTGTGCTATGTATCTTCATTGCTTTTTGATTATCAAGTTGCTATTTTAGCCACAAGCTAGTCCCACACTAGTCTGGAATGACCTGTGAGTGGTAGTTAAGCCTCTCTTGCACTTCAGTTGATAAATGCGAACGTCTTTTAATTTTCTGCAAAAACATTTTTTACTGAGCTTGTTGTCAAAGCACATTCTAGAATTGCCTCATCATAGAAAGATAAAGTGGACCCAAAAGGGTTTTGGACAGAAATGTCCAAAATATATGAAAAATATAAAAAAATATATGCATTATTTGTGCATCACCCAATAAAATATCAAACCAAGTGTCTTTAAAGTAATACAGCTCTTTTTGAGCATTTCACATATTACAGTAAAATATAATGATATAATGTTCCAAAGTCTATGAAATGTCTAGAAAATTCTATTTTTTTTTTCTAGAAAATTTCTAGAAAATTTGAAATTCTAAGAAATCTATTGTATTTTTATTTATTTATTTAGCAAAAGTGAATTGATTTGACAAAACATCCACTATGTTGGAGAAGAATTTAAAGAAGATCATACTACATAGCAGTATACTACATTGTCTCCCAACAACAGAAGGAAATACAGTTACAGGAGGAAGAACAGTTAAATATGAACCAAGCGTTTCATTTAAAGCCTCATCACATTCTCAGAGAACCCTATCAGCCAGCCATTTTAAATCAAATATACTTATCAAAGATACACCAACACATCCTGCCAGAAACGTTACCCAGACACATCTTTTTCAGTACATGGAGTAATTTATGAATATTACAAAAAGTTGTCAAACTTCAGCTGTCTGCGTTCCTCCCTGCGTCCCGAGTTATTTTCCCTACTCTGCTCAGACTTCATGTTTCCATTTCTACCACTCTTCAAACCACACAAGGATGAGCACAAGCAGCAGTGCTTGAAATTCAACACCTAACATCTCTGGAATCTGAGATCAAGGTTGACAAAATTCAAGAGAGGAGCGGAAAAAGACAGAAATGGGAAAGAGACGAAAGTAGGGTTGAGGAGAGGTGAGAGGAGGAAATGCCTGTGAGAGAAAGAGGGATGAGAAAGCTGATTATTGTGTCAGCAAAAACAGAAAGTAACTTATAAGGAGAAAGTGGGGGGGAGGGGGTGAAATGGGGATAAAACAAAAGCCTTACGAAACACTCGGCCGCGTCGTCCATGATGCCCAGCTGGAAGCGCTGCTCGTCTTGAAAGGTTTTGGCCAGAGCGCTGCGCAGAGCGTCCGATGGGAGCACCTTCTCACTGCTGAACTGGAACTGGGCAAAGATGCTCTGAAACCACAAACAGCAGCCCAAAGTAAGAACGAGAAACTGATGCAACTAAGACACGCCACAGCACACAACAGCTTTCGTCAGCCTGCCCGTTCACTGTGAATACGCACAACGAAAGAGGAGGGCTGACATACTGTACTGTAAAAACATTACACTGCAATACAACCAATCACAGATTCTGTTAGGAGAGATCAATAAACAAACACACAAGCTGTGTTTCGAAACCTAGCGACTTGCCTACTTGGCCCTTAAACAGCATTTTTTTATACTGTATGCCAAAAATGCAGTCTAGCTATGTAGATCAGAAGAAAACATGTCAACAGTTCTGTGGTAAAACCATGGTTTTACTCCAAAAATACTAAACAAAACAAAAAACATGGTCACTACAGTTAAACCATGGTAATCACAAATTAGCCATGGTTTTGCTGCACTAACTATAGTGTAGTAATTCGGGTTAAATTTCATAACATTCCACAAATGCTGTTTAGATATATCTTGTAACTTTTTAATGTACCCCAAAAATGTTATTTAGGCAAGAGAGGGCAAAAATACAAACGCCAAATTCAAAATTATTCAAGAAAAGAGAAATAGAAACATAAAACGTAGTTTAGTCCAGGCCCAGATCCAGAAGCTAATCACAGAGGGTGCTCTAACCTTAATATGTACCGTATATTAAGGTTTTAGTGCCGCCCATTGCTATAATCACTAAAAAGATGCCATTCATCTTAGTCCATTGTGATCTCACAAGTTACGTTATAATCAATGAAGTTCTCTACGCTGCACAATAAATGTCCTTTTTACACTGTGTCTACTTTTTGTTATAACGAGAGGATTTGTGCTGAACACAACACCTAAGAGTGGGTTCTAACTGTAACACCTCTGATTGGCTGTTGCGTTCAAGAAATCCACAGATACGTCTGTGATTGGCTATATTGCTCAATGCCGCAAAAACACATTGAGTAGAAACCAATCTCCAGAACACAAACCACAAAGCACTGGATAGTTTGCCAAATCTGCAATGAAATGGCATTATTACTGCTTTAACTGAGGGTGCTATTGATTTTGTTAGCAACCTCTAGCACCCCCACAGAGCCAAGCCTGGATTAGGCAGTAATGTTCAGACAGCCATACGATATAAGTATACAAGACAAATTACTAAGTAGGAAGATTTGTATTGCTGTTGTTTAACAGCTAGTGTTTAAACAGATTTGAATGTCCAATAAAGCCAAGAAAATGTTCCAGTGTGCCCACTAATTTTGTTTAAATGGGCATCTCAGTGGGTTTTGAAACACGTTGAACGTTGAAATGTGTCTAAATAGGCAGCTAACCAAATTTTTAAGCAGCTAATATTGGAACGTGTCCAAATGCCCAAAAATCATTGGATTTTTAAACGGCTGATGTCTAATAATGGCCCAAATGCTATTATTACTGTGAAAATTTGTGGACGGTTCCTCACAACATTTTGTTGAGTCTCACTCTACTCGTTCGATTGGACAAGCTGGTACCTGTAGCAGTAGTTGAAAGACACTGAGCTCATTAGCAGTGAACATTCAAACAAACGCAGAGCCCTAAAAGCCTGCGGTGGAATCTATTCTTCTGTCCATCAGCATTGGCACAGTTATTGAAGCCAATGAACAATGACTGCAACACAATGCTCTCTCACCAGAGGACATCCTGATAAGCTGAACAAATGGACTCGGGCGAAACTCATAGTGCAAAGGCAAATATTTGCTGCGGCTGCAAACACACACACACTGCAGTTTTAAAACCCTCATATATGCAGTGGGCACACTGCCCGAGGCAGCCCCCCTATATATATGGAGGTGGAATGGGGGTTTTCCCCTGACAGGACGGACCGGTGGCTTTAGAACAGGTAATGCAGTGTGCTGACTGCACTGCGCAAAGGAGAGAAAGAAAGAGGATGGAGGGAGGGTGGGTGGAAGAAAATGAGAGAAAGAGTGGGAGGGACAGACATAGAGGGTTATGTACCCCACTGAGGAAACTCGATGAGAGGAAAATTCAGCCACTGCATCATTTCCCCATGCAGCTCTAATCACACACTGTTCAGCCCAGCTAAGAGCCTGGAGTGATTTTCGCCTATGGACATATTTTAATGTCCTCTTCCTTCCCCATCTCTCTCTCTCTCTCTGAGCTGATGAAACACTCAGGACAGATAAGGGCCAAATGGAAGTCTGGTGTGTGTACGCAGCAAATATATCACTCGGGCAATCAGTGCTCAGCCGAACTGCAGCTCTGTTCTGCTCTCCTCAGCGTGAGCGGGCGGCTGCATACACCTTCATATGCTCACGACAAACTCTGTGCTCAGATCTGATGTAGCAGAATATACTCATCTAAAGAAAACTCTTCTCAAAGTTTGAGACTCTGTTTCTTTGCACTTTCTTGTTCTTAAGACAGGTGTGCGTCTGACTGACAAACTCAACCCATCACTCGTTTTGCTTTCTCTGAAGTGTCAGTGCTGGTCTGTGATGAAAACACTGAAGAAGCAACTGAAAAAGTGCAGAGACTTTGTAATCAGAATTTCTGTTTATCCAAAAGTACAGTAATAAAGCCACTGAAAAAGTGCTTAAACCAGCCAAAACTGTTTGCTAGTTTAAGCTGGTTTTAAAGGTTCAGTTAATGCTCTAGATGATCCCAGCCAAGGAATGAGGTCTTTCTAGCAAAACAATCGAAAAAACTAAAGCTAAGAAAAAATGTATATACTTTTTTATTACAAATGTTCTTCTTAAACTAGCTCTGCGATGCAAGACATGGCTGATCGTTTCACTAGAAAAGGCCCCGATTCCTTGGATGGGATTACGTGGAGCCATTTAAAACTGTGTTGAAAATGCAGTTTGGACCTTCAACCTATTGATCCCCACTTAAGTCCACTATATGGAAATAATCCTGGAAAGATTTCCTCAAGAACCTTTTTAACTGAAAAAAGACATGAACGTCTTCAATGACATGGTGGTGCATAAATGATCAGGAAATCTGAAGTGAACTAATCCTATAAGGCTGAAAGCCAACTGTTGGGCCGACGTTTAGAGTATTTCAGTCTCCTTATTGAGGTGTGCTCCACACTGTTGGACTGCCATCAGTGTTTTTTTTTTCAGCAGATTGAACATGTTAGCAGTGAAGACCATTAGAGATCACTCTGGTGGGCTATTCTCAGAAAAGCAGTGACTAAGACAAACTGAAGTGACAAAATCCAGCAAACTCTGCTTTATCTACAGTTTGTACATTTGCAGTCCTAGCTGCCAGTTTCCAGTTTTAAATGATGAAGCCAAACTACTACATACAGTACCTGCTGGTATGCAGGATTATTTTCTTATTATGCAAGTGCAAAACATTCATACTAGTAGGCCATTTGGCTGTAGTCTTTGCGGTGCATTCAAGCTCAACTTTTCGGCAGAGACACAGGCAACATGATACAAAAGCAGTATCTGCTTTTGTTGTTACTAATTCTTTGACGATGGTTTGGTTTGTCTGGGCTATTATCGTCCTTGCCAAGCTGATCTATACTAGCTAAATAGTGACCAAAACCCCTCTAAACAAGAGTGGAAAGCAGATTAGGCAGTGTTCTCAACAGGAACGTATTGATTATTTTACAAAAATAAATAAAAATTAAAGTGACTCATGCTCCAGTTAACCTGATACTTGTCTCAAACAAAACCCAGAGTTTCTTTGAAAGACATGATGCAACCGAACTGAAAAATCTTCCCAAATCCGCTGATTAGTTCACTTCAAACCCAGCTTAACAAGCAAAATTATCCCAGTCAACCAGCTTCCCCTACAAAGCCCGTTTCGTGTCTGAAATCACGAGTGGGTACTACATTCAAATTTTGAACTTACTTGGAAGTCATCGAAAACCTAGAATATACTATATTTGCCATGTTGATATCTTCATACTCTTTAAGTGTACCATTTTGTGGATACTATATAGCAGAGAAGTATTTGATTTGGGAGGCAATGGTTGCTTTTTATAGGCCAAATAGCTGGCTAACCAAAACTGAAACATTTTTTTTTTTTTTATTATTTTTTTTTTTTTTAAATACCCTGACTTTCCCAATAAGGACATTCATATAACTAAACTTCCCCAGGTTCAGCCACAAACTGCCTTGAGACTTTATATTATATTAAATGGGGAATCCCATTTGAGGGTTAAGTGGTCCATGTGTGTAATAGCAGTGTGGCAGTGATGTAAAGTGTGGGAAGTAAAGTCCTTCTCAGCTCATACAAGGACAAGGGGCCCAACTGGCCTGGCTATACTCAAAACATGTAAGTCTGGTCATATGCACGCATACACATACACAAACAAACCACCAGAGACCGTGTTGTCAGCTGTGAGCCCTGAGGCGTAGCCTGTGAAATGAGACATTAACCTCCACTCAAAGACACAAGACACAGTCCTCAGCAGTGACACATATCATCTGCACTGCTCAAAACTCACAAGGGCAATGAGTACACACATGCACACGCACCCTCACAGGAGCAGCAATCTTGTGACGCACGTAAATATATTAATATTAAACACTCCCCAGGCTCAGTTTTCAAATTGCAGAGGGATTGAATCTCACGCTGATTATGAGTTCGTAATTGGGTTTAACTCAATCATTGGCTCTCACTACATAAAACGGCACAAACACAGAGGTGTCACTGGAGCTTCTAAAACAGGAAACATCATTGTAATAGAGGTGGCGGCTTGTGTGAGTGACTGTGACTTTGCATTTATTTTGTTTTGTGCGAATGTGTGTATATGTGTTTGTTGCCTCCAGCACTGCAGTTCCTCAGCGGGGCTGATAGTCGGTAGAGGTCACCAACCTCAAGGCACTATCACACCTCGTGAAGTGGCAGTAATGTGGGCCCTTGCCACCCAATGTCACACTATGGCCTCCGTGACATGAAGCATCTCTGTTGACAAACAATGTAGGCCTAAAATATGGTCAGTCCATTCAAATTATTTACTGTACTAGCACAAGAACACTGCATTCAACTACATTAACCACAGCTGAGTTAGTTTGTCGATTCATATTCTCTTTTTAGGCACCTAAATGTGCACTAAATGAGTTTTAAATTCATACTATGGCCATCCGTTAGAAAGTGTTAACTGCAATATGAGCAATGTTACGACCTACAGCAACTGAAATGAGATTCAGCAGACACATTAAATGTATTAAATGTGTGAGAAAAAAACATTTTTAATGTAAATTTAAAAGATTTCTATTTCAAATTCTGTTCTTGAACTTCCTATTCTTCAAATTATGTATCAGATTCCAAAGAAACATTAAGCAGCACATCTATTTTTACCAATGCAGATGTTTCTTGAGCATCAAATCAGCTTATTAAAATTATTTCTGGATGATTATGCATCACAGCTTTGCCATCACAGATATAAGTAACAATTAAAAATATATTCAAATAGAGATAAAAGTATATTTGTACACTTCCCTCCAAAAGTTTGGAAACACCCCTGGCAAAGTGTGGTTTTCGTAGTTTGTGTTGTCCCTTATCAGTGCAAAACTATCACAAACTAAAAAAGATTCATGCCAATATTGTCCAAAACAGTGTAAATCAAACAGCATAAAAAAACTAACCAACCCCAAACCTTTAAACTGAAGTCAAAATGTCACTCAGAAAGAGATAAAATACCAATAATTTTAGGTTGAAAATGCAATGCAATCAAAGAGGGCAATCAGTAAATAATATTGTTACTTGTGCATACTTCTGCAAGCAATCAATGATTTTTTTCATCTTCGTACCCGTCAGCTAATTTGCATCGCAGTAAATGAACATGATATTCCCCACAGTGAGAACGCTTTCAAATAAACACATTTGAAGAATTCAGCGGTATCCAGAATGGAACGGTGTGGCGAGGGCATATTTCAGCACTCATTAGTAGCGTTAGATCATTAAATTTCAATAACATGGCTGGCAAGCAGGCGGCTGGCGGGCGGCATGCGTGAGGAACTCTCAGAACCGATGGGCCGAAACTAACGTTTCTCCATTAGAAATGAGAATGGTGACGTAACGCATGCCAGTCAAGGCTACAGTGGGGGGACAGCTAGAGCCACATGAGATCCCATGCCACCGGTCTGCAGAGGGTTTGGCAAGAAAAGAGCTCAGGGCAAGACCCGAGGGACAGGAATCTGCCTCAGAGTCAGGCATTGAGCTTTCCAACAAAGCAAAGCTTCATAATAAGGCCTGAAGAGAAGAATGCCATCATGTTTTTAAGAGGAAAGACCAATGCCGTGCTGAAAAATGACGCAGTCAACTCAACAACATTTGTCATTTCAGGTACTGCGAGACAAATTACTTTCGAGAAGCACAGCCATTCTTTTTGTAATGGAGGCTTACAGCTTGTTTGTTTGGACGTGATCGAAATTAAAGGTCTTTGTTTTGTTCTGAAAACATCACCTGGATGATATCATTTGCTTTTAGTCCTGAATGGTTTAACAGTGAATAGGAATGGAGCTAAATTTAACAACAGGTTTAATACAGTGAGAAAACCAGAGCGAGAGAGAAACTGCGAGAGTGTGAGTGACGGTGAAAGAATGGAAGAGCAGAAAAGGACGGGAATAACAGTTCCTGGTGAACGCTAATAAATCCTGGCAAATATGTGGAAGCATTCTCATGATACGACTCTGTGTAACCACGGCAGTGTCATTTCTGATGCCTCAGCACTTCACACACACTTCATTTAGAAAGAGAGAGAGAGAGAGAGAGAGAGAGAGAGCACATTTCAATCACTGTGATGGATTTCACACAAGCTCATTTGTGTTTCACATCAACAAAGTAGCCCAGAGAAAACTGGACAAGAACACACAGCTATGAGATTCTATCTGTTCATCTATTTATCCATGCATCTAGCCTATCCACTTATCGAGCCATCTGTCCGTCTATCTATATGTCTACCCATTCATCCATCTACCTATCCATTACGTAATTAAACAGGTCACTGAGAAACTCCTTTTGTTAGTCATTTTAAAACTGCAAAACAAACCCAGACAAGGTCATCAGGACTCAGTTTATCATCTAGCTACCTAAATACCTACTAACTATTCACCCTCCCATCCATCCATTAACCAGACCCAAATACATAAACAATAAAGACTAAGGACCATACAGCTCCTCGTTCCTCACAGAACAAGGAGTATGAATTCATCTCAATTTGACACAATTCCACAGAGCCAACAAGCCATCAAAGCAGAATCTCACAACTAAAGAAGACCAACTCCAAGGAAACCAACACCAAGAGGCACTGACTGCCTTTATTGCGTCACATGGGCATGAAAATGGGCCATTAGAGCACAGAGTAGCCAAGGTAACAGGTAGCTGTGGAAACAGTGCAGAACTTATGCATCAGCAGAACCAAGTTTTCAGTTCGGAGAGACGCCTGGATATAAAATAAGAGGTAAATCACCCAACACCAGAACAAGATTAGACCAGACACAAAGTAGCGAAAAAGAAAAAGACCTTTCAATCTATCAGGCTATTTGTACCGCTCCTTTTCTTTTCAGCACAAACATAGCCAACAAGAAGCGTTGGTATTTTTGGAAACAAATGGCCAAGTACAAATCTGACGGCAAAGATTTCTTTTAACACAAAACAAGGAGCCTCTTAAAGAAAAATGTCAGTTTTGTGACTTCTCACTGGTATGTGACACCTTTAAATAGCACAGCTACTTTTAGCCTGAGGGCAACGAGAGAACAGGATATTGTTTGAGTGAGAAGCCTTTGCTTGTTATTTAAAAAGAAACCGAGTTGCTTTTCCTAGCATATATTTCCCTCTCCTCCTCCTTCTCCTCCCATCTCTATCAGCCTCCAGGCAGGAAATTAAAAAGACTTCCTCGAAAAAAGAGACACAGAGAGCTCTTAATGTGGAGAATCTCATTTTCATTCTGTTCCTGTGCTACAGTAAGGTCAGCGAGGAAGTCAGTTAGTCTAAGCAGCCTCTACCCTCACCTAGCTGGATCATTAGAAGAGCAGCCTGGGCACTCTAGGAGAAGCCTCAAGCTACTTTTCTGAAAAGGTAGCAGCTCTTGAACTGGCATGCACTACTGGGCCTTTTTTTAGAAAGCACCTGGCAACACTCACCTTCAGAGCGCAGAAGATGCACGAGTCCTCCATGCACTTGTGGGTGTTCAGTTGCCGGAAGCTTCGGCGGAAGATGTCGAGATGCCAAAGGACCTGTGGTCAAGAGAACAGAAGGGTTAAGTCAACTGGTGAAACTCAACTTTTAAATGACCATTAAAACAAACATGTGTCATAAACTGCACAGATTTTCCAGAGAAAATTCTTGTTGAAAACACCAGCATGTTGTGTTTTGGATGGAGATTTACAGTAAAAGCTAGCATCACAAGCAAGATGTCATTGGCTTTCAAGCTTCACCAGAAACACCATGGTGGTCGTCCGCTATTTTTTGGTGGTGCACCTCACGGTGTTCCACCTGCCAGACCATCACCAAAGTAGAACGGACAAATGCTACCCAGCAGAACAAGCAAAAACCAATATTTTACAAAACTTCGAGTGCAATACTGAAGAGTCATGCAACGGCATTCAAACAGATTGCAGGTTTCCATTGTTTACAACTAACAAAAGGGTCCCATTCCATCGCAAACTTCGTTAGTCTGGCTTTTCAGCACACCCATGCAAACAAAACACTGAACACAGCCTCCACTTTTTTTTAGGGAAAATTACTTTCTTAGTTGACTCCGCGCTGGAAGCTGGGATAGCATTAAGTAATGTAACATCGAAAAGATGACACACTTCAGCCCTCACTCACCCTCGGGGCAGGTTTTCACATTACACAAAACAGCCCAGAGGCTTCCTGGCCCCGTCCCGCAGAGCTTGGCCAATATCTGCACAATCTTCCAATCCTCTCAATAAATACGAGCCAGTCCTGGCTGCTGCTCTCACTCTGATCATCTGCCAGCTGTCCACTCCACTTAATCCTCTCGGCAGACCAGGAATCCAGCACTTCCAGTGGCCGTCAGGCTCCGGCTCCCGGTAGAGCGAGAGGTAACGCGGAGAGGAGGCAGGATGGAGCGGAAGACGGCAAGAAACAGAGATGTGAGGACACAAACTGTCTGGAAGAGAGAGGTGCGATCGCACATGAGGAAGAGAGATGGAGCGAAGGAAGGGGAGGGGGGAAGATAGAGTGAGAGAGAGAGAGAGAGAGAGAGAGAGAGAGAGATGTAGAAATGCGTGAAGAATAAGAGGGTGTGTGGAGCGCAGAGGGGGAGATTGCTGCAGAGATATGGAGCTATGAATTACCGAAACCGAACATGCGGTACACGCTGTGGATCAGAGTTGTTTGGAGTTCACTTGCCCCGAGCACGACTCATCATATAGAGTGAGACGTAGAGAAACTGCAGAACTAAAGTGGAACAAACAGCGAGACTGCACCTTTACCCGCAAGCAACCATCTGGACCCAGACAAACAGACACACCTCACCAATGATCAAAGCTTTATCCGTTCCTAATGCTTCCACCATTGCCAACTGGGCCCGAAAACAACCCATAACATCATCATCATCCAAAACCGGGTTTATGCACACACGCAGACCACACACATAATAGATCAGCATTGTTCTTCAATAAAGCAAAAACAAAAAAAAGACAACAATGCAGAAAAGCTGCAAAATCTCACTGTGTGGAAATCAGTTCTATCTGCTAACAATGCAGGAATGCCACACTCAGTTTGGGAAGCTGTGCTTTGTGATCTTACTGTACAGTCTCTCCATACCTTACTGCAACTAATACACTGGCACTGTACGGTTAATCCTCAAGTATGTTTGGTCATTGTCAAAGCACATATATTTCCAATTGGAATATGAAACATAAAATGTTATAGGAATTTTTATCCTAGTGGGTGATGCTAAAAAACTAAAATAAAGCAGGACAACACGTGTTTTTTTTTTTGGGCTGGATCATTTTTTATTTATTTAATGAATCTAAAATGATTAGGGCTGGGTATGGAGTTCGATACTTTTTAAGTACCGACCGAATCGTCTCGAGACTATCGAGTATCGAAAAAATCATTTTCGTTCGGTGCCAAATTTCGATACCCGAGAGTATAATCTTGTCATCTTCAGTGAGCTAAAAAAAAGTGCGGCCGGAATGCGCCCCCGGATTAAATGCTGGTGATTGGCTGCAGCGAGACTGCCTTGAAAATCAATAGTTTACGGCTGTTACGCCCACTCGCCCAGAGC
>JAUMHQ010000069.1:10234114-10246414 GCA_032361165.1 Enteromius paludinosus
TCTATCTATCTATCTATCTATCTATCTATCTATCTATCTATCTATCATCTATCTATCTATCTATCTATCTATCTATCAATCTGTGGCTGTGGGATCCAATCCACCCTCGTAAAGGTCTTTTTTTACTCATTAAAACCAAAGCGCTGTTAATTTAAGTGATTGTATATCAAGAGCAAGGGCACGTTCGTGTGAATGTTTTTTTGTGCTTTTACCAGAACGAAGTGCTCGATCCTCTGTGAAGACGCGCATTGTCCACGAGCGTCAACTATAACAGCGGACACGAGCACTTGTCATAACACATTCCAGCATAGATCCCCTGCTATTTAACACAGTCCAGCGAATTTATCATCGAATGGAAATAGTTCTTTCATTTAGGCACACCACTGAATTAGTCTTTCCCGTCTTTCCCGTCTTATCAACTATTTCGTTTGCCTTCTTACTTATGGAAGCTTGTTCATCCACATCTGTTTTGCGGTCAGGGGTATTTTTCTGCTAAAACTTTCCACGACGGAACTTAACCAACTACTGACAGAGCGCTGGCAGCATGTCTGCGATGTAAGTTCTGTTCTGCTCTTTCTGAACGCTATTCAGTGACAAGTGCTAATGTATAAAATTATATATATTCAAATGTATATCGATATATCGGAAATGTGTTTAAAAATCGTATCACCGTTATTGAAAAAAATTCTATTGCGATATATATTGATATCGAATTATTGTCCAGCCCTACGACCTTGCATAGCAATTGTGGGCATGCTAGCACCTGTCCAGAACTCTTGTGGTGCTGTTGGTTGTGACGGGGGTCTTGGTTGTGGCGCTTTCCATATGGACCCCAGTCTGTTTTCACAACATAACTTGTAGTGACTGACAGACAGGGAACGTCTCGGTTACGTACTGTATTCTGATTGGCATTTTCTCTTTATGAGAGCGAATCAGGGCTCCCAAGTATGAACCCCAGTTTATCGTCACGACATAACATCTCTGTTTCCTCCATCAGGGAACGAGGATTACAGTACGTAACCGAGACATTTCCTCTGTAATACTGTAAAGTTTAAACAAAGCAGCACTGCTCTCAAAAACACTGCTTTATCAACCATTACAGCCACAATGAAATGAGAATAAGACCAATCACCAAAGATTAGCATCAAGCAAACGATGGATTTGGAAAAATTAATTGAGTGAATCATTTATGTGTTGTTGAGCAAATGAGGTAAACATAAATGAATATTATAAGGTTTTTGACCACACATGGCATCTCAACCTGTTGCTAGGGACTCCAAAAAACAAAATATGAACCTTTCATTACCCATAATAGGAGCACTTTAAGTTAAAGCAAATGAGATGACAGTGTTACCTAGGGTTTATGTATATATGTGTGTAATATAAGAACCTATCAACTAGACCTATGTCATTTTCAGTATGCCGTGTGGAAGTTGAATGGCTTTTTTAGGCTATGTTGGGTAGGTAACAGAGAGGAATGTTTAATTTATGAGCAGACAGACTGTTTGGCCAGACAGATTGGATTAAGTGAGGACAGCCTACAAGGAAGACCCAGATAAAGCTCTGCTAAACTGGGACCGGCAGAGACCAACAGTGACATCAGATACAGCAGCATGAAAAATATAGAATGGAAGAGAGAAAGAGAGAGAAATCCATAACACTCTGAATGAACTCTACAGCCATCAAAGAATACTAATACTGCTTCAACTGTGCAACAACTTTTCTGTGAGCGATCACATTTGTCCAGAGCTGTTCACAAGCTCCAAGAAAGAACCTTTAGCCATAACTACCATAACTGAGTGGAATGAGAAAATATAAAGGGCCCTATGAAGCCTGTTTTAATTTTTTTCCCAAATTAAATTTTCATTTTAAAATTTATATAACTGAAAACAAAAAACTTACACAATTTAATAGCAATTTATTAAAACATTAACAAATTAATTTTGAAGGCCCTATGGAATATTACATTTTTTCCAACTTTTTAAACTTTAAAAAAAAAACAGGGGCAGTTGTGGCCCAATGGATAGGGAGTTAGACTTGTAACCCAAAGGTCGTGGGTTCAAGTCCCAGGTTCAGCAGGGATTGTGGGGGGAGTGAGTAACCACCATACCTGGGCCACAAGTCACTTTACTTCAAATTGCTTCTTAAGCACAAAATGTGCATATTTTAATGATTTCAGAAAGAGGATCAATAAAGTACATTTTAAAATATTAAAAGTAATAACATTAATAATAATAAGTTATTTTAAACAGTAAAAATATTTCACAAATATTACTGTTTTACTGTATTTTCAAATAAATTAATACAGCCTTGGTGTACATGACTTTTTAACTACTTTTTTATTTAGAAAAAAAATACATGTTACTGATAAATATCTACAATTGTCAACATCAAGCCAATAAAATATTTAGAAAAATTCATCATTTTTAAAAAAATAAAATTTCTTGCCACTTATTGTGGACACTGTGTGAACAGCATCTGTAAAAGAAAAACCCATAAACACAATTCAGACATAAAGCAAGTTTCAGTCCTACCTGCAGTGCACTGTTTAGGAAGCAGCTGTTCTGACCCGGCTCATTGCTCAGGCCTTTGCTGGGAGCGATGGAGGTCATGGTGCGCGGGGTAAACATCCCCTGCAGCCCACTGCTGCCTGAAGCAAAGTAGTTCCGCTTCCACGACATGGGTCCAAGCTCCGCTCCGCTCCCCCTCCAATCACCACAAAAGCCGTGTCCTTCCCCAGCTAATCACGCTGGAGGAGGAGGGCATCCTGAACACGGTGCAGACGTGAGTGAGTTTGTGTGTGTGTGTGAAAGCAAGAGAGAAAAAAAGTGTCTATGTTGGGCTGGTCTCTATGTTACTCCCATGAGAGAGGGTTTGGTCAGTGATTATAAAAGAAAAAGTATAATGAAGGAATCTGCTGGGGTTTGGTAACAGGTGTGAATATAAAAGTGATGCTTTCTCTCAAGGGGCACAGGAGGATCTCAGTAATGCCTGTCTGTCGCCACTAAATTGCTCTCCACACCTGAGACGGTAAAGTGGGGTCAAACTGGCCTGGTTAAAACCAGCTGTGTGACTGCTGCAGTATTTGTTGGAGGAAGTGTGGTCCGAGACACTGTCCTCACGCCGCCACGTCTGCTTTTTGTCCGCTGCCTGCTCTTCCCCTCTAAGCCTTCTCAATGTCTTCTTTCTTAGCCCAGATCTGAAAATAAATAAGAATAAATTACATTTAAAAAACTGCTTTTATTTTTAACAACTTCATTTTATTTGAACTTTAATATATAGCTTTAAATCTTCTATTGTACTCTCCTTACACAAAATAACATGTAATCCTATCAGAACATAAACATGATAAATTACTTTGTGGATTTTGTGTCTCAGACATGCACCATGTCTCTCTCCCCTCTGATTGGCTAATCCAAGGACATAAATATTTTAGAAATGAAAGGTTTTACAAATGAAGATTTTTTGGAAGTCAAATATGTTTAGGCTGCATTCAAAAATAGAAATGAAATGCCTTGGTTACTTATGTAACCCTCGTTCCTTGAAGGAGGGAACGGAGACGTTGCATCATTGACTGATGTCATGGAATCCCGCCATGGGAGGCCAATCGACTCTGATCTTTGGAGAAAACGCCAATGAGAATTGGCCAGTGGCTTTTGCATGCCTAGCCACTCCCCCGTACATATGGGTACATAAGATGGTGGCGTGCAAACCACCGTTAGCTTCCTGCTGAGGAGCCGATCGCAACTGACTCCCCAGCACAGTCTGACCTTTTTTTTTGTTGTAAACTTTGTCATATGTAGCACCTTGGTCCTGGAGGAACGTTGTTTCGTTTCATTGTGTACTACTGTATATGGTTGAAATGACAATAAAAAGCCTTGAAAGAGCATGAAGGAAGCCCTCTATCGAACACAGTTTCAGCTACTCCGCTAACTAAAACTGTGAGGCAACAGGAGCCAGATGTAACCCACCGGAAACACTAAAAAAAGGCGCTCGGATCCAATTGAATGGCGCTACAGGCCAACAAACCCCCGGCCCCCCGGAATTACCTGATGTTACCCAAAACACAGGACAATAAGCAAGATTGGAAAATCTAGCGAAGGTATTAGATGTCACCCAACCCACAGCAAAAGCAAAAGTCTGCTAGAAAGGCACTGTGCGCTGGTCCGCAGGAAAAACAAAGAGCTGCAAGGAGCTCCTGAAAGCTCCGGGTTCCACCTAGAGGCACGAGGCGTATACGGGACATCGCATCTCAAGGGTCGAGTGTGCCTCCTCCAAAGGCAGCGTGACCCCACATGACCCCAGAAGGGCGTAGTGGGAACTTCGGGCACATAACCAGGTCTGGGTCTCAGGATCACGTGAGAGTAGCCAGACTAACCCAAGGCACGAATCGCTGACCGAGAATGCAAGCAGGTTCGCAGTGATTCCAAACGCGAGTGACTCCAGAGGAGGAGATGGCGGTTGTAACACGCAATGGAAGTGAACACCAACCACATGGTTGATGGTCACTACCTATTGTCTGTATGGGCCTGCATATGCCTGCCCTGCAACAAAGGCTTAAACTGGCGCAAGGCAAGCAGTACGGCTAGCAACTTCAAGGCAAAAGTGCCACTGCAGTGGCGCACACAGCACCCCAGCCTGCCAGAGGCTGAAGAGGTGGCGACACTCAGGGAAACACCATGAGGTCAATGACATAACGTCATAGTGCCTGCAGGATGCGAGAGCTGATGACAGCCTACAGGCTTTGGACAGGAGCCGTGGGTGATTCGTCCAGGCAGCGGCGTTTTGCAGGTACAACTGCACCGTAATCACACACTCTGCCCACGCATCTGTTGGCTGCTCTGCATTGAGAGTAGCAAGAAGGAATGATTTACAGGAGCAAATGGAGGCTACCACGTCTTTGATGAGCTCCTGATGAACTTTCAGAAGAAAAGCAGTGAGGCAGAGTGCGATGGACAGTCACGGACAGAACTCCGAGACCAATCGTCCCGCCTTGAACACTCAGGGGATGGTGAGAAACCCACCTCCAGCCCGGTGCTTTCAGCGGCCCGGAGGAACATGGCCACTATGTCAGATTCTTTCTGAACCATCCACGAACGCTGTCTCAGTATATATCAAGGCCCAGATGAGTGAAATGGCCATGAGTCGAGGTGAGAAACCACCGCCCCCAGAAGTACACGGCCGAAAAGACAACCTTTTGCGGACATGCTTTTGCAACCATGCAGCTGCTAGAAAATTGCTCTTTTTACTTTTTCACTCATTATTATATAATCCTTTAGAAATCAGTCTAATATGCTGATTTGATAATAATCAAAATTCTTGTGATACATTTTTGTGGAACCATGACCCCTTTGAGGATTCTTTGATTGAATGAAAGTTAAAAAGGATTTTAAAGCATTTTAAAGGTATTTACCGTCACTTTTGAACCATTTAATGTGTCCTTGCTGAATAAAAATAATAATTTCTTAATAAAAAACATTCTACAACTTATTATAAATGCATTTTCCCTCATATTTTATTGAGAGATGACATGTAATATCCGTACTTAAAAATGTATTTGTCCCACCACAGCACCATTCAAAATTAAATTATAATTTGAGTAAAAATGCTAGCTCAAATCTTAAAAGTACAAATAAATTTCTTTATGCATTCGTAAATTTGAACCTAAGATCTTTGTGCTGAAAAAGGTTGTATGTCAGCTACCTATTTTGCATTTTTACTACTCTCGTATGTACAAAAAATAATCCTGAATGCTGGCTGCAGGATTAAATATTTTAACATACATGCAAAATCTCCACTGTATTCAACCTGGATAAAGTGAGTGAGGAAAGACAGCAGCACTGCAGAGACACAGCTTGCATCACTGAGCTGTCCTGCCAGGTTGGAGGCATCGGCATGCTGAGCAAATGTCCTATTCGCACTACAACATAAATACGCCCACATTCACACACAAAACACACACTCTGTCCACATGGTCCAAGAGCAACCCCGCAGTGTGTCCTGTTCTCCTGAGGCAGAGGCATGATGAGGGATGTTCTGATGTGGAAGAACAGTGAGTGTGACAGACCTAAGGCAGGTATTACACGGGGTCATGGAGAAACAGCTTTCCTGCTCTTCTTAATCAGGGTCAGCTCTGTGGACGCTAGGACTGCCTGCTGATCGATTCGAGTCAATGACAACAATTGTTTGCCAGTAAAACCAACTAAAACAGAAAAGCCCCTTTATATGTTCACCCAAACGTCCTGTCTAAATAGGAAATATGTCAACACAGTACAGAAAACGTAGCTTGTTGAACCATTTTATGCAGACTAACAAGTTCATCTGTCAGTCTTCCCGTAATATGTTACCTGACAATAGGGCTCGGCGATATGGCTGAAAACTGTATCACAATATCAGTGTTTCATATCGTTCAATATCGATATCAGACAATATCGGTCTCGCATATTTTGCAGACATGACTATGGTCAGACTTATAATATCCAAAAACTTAGGAAACTGACCTTTCCTCTTTTATTTACAATTTCCTCTATCGTTGCGGCACTCGATATGGCACGAGACAACGATATGGCGCAAATAAAAAACGTGATACTGTTACATGATTGGCTGTTAGCGTATCACTCCCTACATTGCTAGGTTACCAGAGAGCGAGTGCCTTTGTTAATGCAACCAAACTAGCTTTGCAACCTCTGTTTTCTTCCAACGAAGAATAAATAATATCGGACGTTTTATCAAACAGATTTTTTATTGATATTGATCACGTGCCTATCGTGATACATATCTTTATAATTTTATCGCCCCCGCCTACCTAACAATTATGTCTGTGTTGAACAATGACCACAGTAATACTGTGCATTGTATTTTCACTGTATTATCTGTTATTGACTTAATAAATAAAACAATTTATATTATAAATATTGGCGAGGTCCCAAGAGGGCAAGAGGCGCGGTCTCGGGGGATTAACCCGACGTGCAGGCAGTCCTAGCGCTCGTGACCATCCGACGAGATGAGGAAACTTCCACACCCAGAAACGCATGGTCGGATCAACATCCCGTTACAGAATGAAACCAACCACAGGTAAATTGCTCTTTCCTCCTGGTTGCCCACGGAAGATCTATCGCGGCAACTCCGTGCACTCGGAGGTCTATGCTCACTGGACATGCAGATGACTGGCACAGCCGGCCTTGAAAAAGTCCACAAGCCCGCAGGGTCCGCTGACAGCCGCCCAGAAACGCTGTCAGGCGAGAAAGCAGGTCTTGTGGGAACTCCTCCAAACGATAGCACCTTCACTCTCTCACAAAGTGAGAAGCCCAGGGGATCTCCAGCTCCAAAACGCCAAAGGCTCTGAAGCAAAAAGCTGCATGTGCACTGTGCTCGTGCCCTCTTATACTCACGCAGTGATCAGGTGCACCTGAGCACAATCAGGTGCACCTGAGCACAATCAGCGCATGCCAATATCCATTGGCCTTTAGTAAAAGGCTCAAAGGCAATTGGTCTCTCTGGCGAGTTCCCATATGTAACGTCAAAGTGATTCGACTGAAAGGGCAACTCTGCTCATGCTTTCCTGCACCCACATCGTGACAACACAATATTTAAAAGTTATGCAAGAATTTTTAATGTGAAAAAAAATAAATAATAATTTTTACATGTGGAATCCAAATATGTGCACATTGCTAACCTTGCCATTATTTATTTATTTTTGTACTTTTTTATATATAAAAATGTTATTTTGAAGTCCAGGATATGCATTTTATGGTAGTTCTGTTCATTAATTAAAATTGATTAACTGTTTATTCATAATTTAGTTTCTATAATTTGTTTATTATTATAAGCATACCTGGAAAACTGCATTTTTCAGTTATGAGAGTGAAGCTTGACAATCTGCTTTACATGTATGTATGTGCATCTCATTTTGCATAAAACAGGTGTGAATGCTCATTGGGCGGCACTGCTGAGGTTGTTGATGGAGTTATTTACGGACGGGGTCATGTGACTTAAGTAGCACAGGGTACAATTGTGAGTCATGGGCTGCCATGACGACGACAGCACAGTCCACCCCACCCCCATCCCAAGCCCGTGCTGGTCGATGCCCTGGCCGATACTGTCATACACTAGCTGGCACTGTGCGACCATTGCACCAGAGGGTTTATGCATTTACATAATGCACTGCAAAGCACAGCACAACACAGCCAACAATTACTGAGAGAGAAAGAGAGAGAGAGAGAGAAAGTGAACTAATGAGAGAGAGAGGAAAGGGCCTCTCTGATTATCCAAATAAGCTTAGCCCAATATGGCATCTAATAACTTACACACACACACACAAGACCAACAGCTCTGAAAAGTCAGCGTCCTCTGGAGCCGGGCGGGCAGGGCCGTCTCATTAACCCAGCAACAATCAGACGCTCTGGAACCAATTGAGAGCCGCTATCAATCAGACCAGGTCGGGATGAACTATGGGAAGTAATCGCCTCCTGGCTAGTGTGTTAGTAAACATGTTACGTAACACTGGTGCACTGTGCGACGACCGCAAAGCCCCGCCTCCATACCTCCCAGTTCTGCTTGCCACCAATCCCCCCCAAACACACATGCATCTCCCTAAATCCCCTTTTAATTCTGTTAAATGGCAGAGTTCCAGTGCCACACTGCCAGGATCCGCAGCCGTGGAGATACCTTGGCAATCGCACAGAGGGCACTGGGATTCTGCAAAGAGAGATGGATGAGCGTGGAGCCTCTCATGATCCCTGATCTTCACCTCTGCTGGGCCATCACATAAACGTCCCTACGATTGCATTTTACACAGAGCAAACAGGACTCTAATATACAGGGTGGAGAAACACTTTCTTCTGTTTCATTACAAAAGAAACCCAAGCAGAAAGAGTAAAATACAAGAGTAACTCTTTAATTGGGTTCCTTCATTTGAAATGTGAAGCTGTTTAAAATTAATACAAGAACTTGTTTTTCACACTTGGAAAAACTAAAAAGGTGCAAATATTTTTAATGACCTATTGTTGTATTAACATAATTTATCTTTTTTTGTTCTTGTCTTGCATATTTGATAGAAACTTCACATTATATATATATATATAGTCTCAAACTCTCTTTAAAACTGTACGCACCTATACAAAACAAATAGGAACATCATGATTGTGTTCCATGTATGTTTGTATGTGTTTAGTGTTATGTGGTCCTTAAGAAACATTTCTTCTTTATTCTTCTTATCTGCATCTTATTGATACACACAATGCACTGTTTTGTTTTGTTTTAATTTTTAAATAAATTATTTTGTGATATAAATCTGTCACGTTTGATCAATTTAATGTACTGTAACTTAGTAAGGAATAGTGAGGGTAAAACATTAACAGTATAAAACCTTACCTAAGTAGAATGTTTACTTGGGGTTTCAAGACAAGAAAGCGCCTTTAAAAAAACTAAAGAAAAGCCAGTAAAGAAAAATTGGGGAACACACTCGCATGACCTGAAGGTAGAGACACTGTCTGATTCCCAGTCTTTGTCAGAATGACACAATTTAGGAGTGCAGCACCGAAGACTCTCACAAAAGCCATAGCTATTAACAGAGCCTTTATAGTGCCGCCACTGGAGACCTCTCTCATCCACAAGAGCACCTAAAGAGCACCTCACCATTTACACTGTCATTCTAGTGACTGACTTAAACCATCACCTCAGAATCAATGTTTAGCTGCCAATACAATCAAACAGATGAAGAGCCTTTGGGATTTTTTATAGGGCTGGTTGATTATGTCAAAACTAAAAATTCAAAATCATTATGTAACACGATAAGTGGGCCATGTGACCAATACTTAAAATAAATGATTTATTTAAAGATAGAGATATATGCAATAATATGTGAATAATCTAATTAAAAAAAACAGCAAAATCTTCAATGTAAAAACTCAAATGTATTTGTTACTTATTAAAGCAACCAAAAATACTTAATTCTTGTCACGCCACAGACTATGTATTGTTTATGTTTTCGTTTCCCCATGTGCTCTGTCTCCGTGTGACCTAGTTTCAGTTGATTATCATTGTGTTCAGGTGTGCCTTGTTTAATTATAATCGTTGTCTACCCTTTATAAGTTCTCTTGTGTTCCATGTCTAATTGTCCGGTCATTAATGTTACTTTGGAAGTTGTGTGAGTTACCCTGCCTGTCTGTCTACGCTTCTTGGATTTATTAAAGGAAATGTGATTTATTGCACTATCGACTGTGCCTCCATGCCTTCGCCACTCGCACGCGTGACAATTCTGTAGTACATGATTTTGTCTTTGTCTTTTGTTTGATATTAAGCACCCAGTCAATAAAAGAAATATAGCCCCCTCAACTATTTCCATATAATTATTGCATAAACGACAAGGGTTTATGTGAATAATTTTAAGTGCTATAGTATATGCGTGTATTTGACTGTTTAAGCACGCACCTTGAGCTTCTGAAGTTCTGTTCTGACTCTGAGCACACAAACAGAAAACCATGCAAGTTTTAAAAACATGAATAAATCTAATCGACAAGAATAAATCAAGCACATTCCAGTTCTTAAAAGGTGCGTTACATGATTTTTACTTAAAATTGTGCTTTTATGGACGAGTACAAGTGCACCGCTAGAAAGGGGGCCGAACGGAGCACAATAATCATTTTATCTTGATTATTGTATTTTCAAAATTGATGGAGGCCAAAATCGAAATCAGAACTGTATTTTGATTAATTGCACATTCTTATTTTTTAGCTGTTGCAAATCAGACATAATCGTCAACCGTCAACAGCTCAAAGACCGGTGATTCAGGTTAACAACTAAACTGAGCGTAATAGTAAACTTAAACTAACACTATTTTAAACATAAAAGAGGCAAGAGAGAAATTTAATTTAAATATTACACGACAAAACTAAACTAAAAATAAAAAAGACAATTAGAAATGTTACTCAGGTAAATAACATTTCTGTTAAATTATGTTGGCTAAAAATCAATTTCTAATAAACATAAACTAAAGCGAGGCAACACATGAAATTACAACGCAGTCTAAATTTAAACAGGAATTTAAATAAATATGAAATGAATCTGAATCATGTGCAAGTCAAGCATTCGCAAACACTCAGCCTAAAGCTCTCCTTTGATTGGGTGCCATTTGGTTCGACCAAAATCATTACAACGTGAAGATGTAATTCGCAGTCTCTCGACAGGTGTTTCGAACCCAGCTGCTAAATAGTCAATGATTCTTTCTTTCCATTCCAGAGAAAATGGAAGGCCATCCCGCAACCAATCCCTGACTGAACTAAATGGAGAAAAAGCAGAAGTCATCAACTCGGGCACGAGGAATCATTTCTTCAGCTAGCACTAAAGTAAAGGTAACGAATGAGAGATATAAAACCTCTTTGCAGATAGATGCAATCAGTTGAAACTGAACCGTTAGTCCAAAGGCTAAAGCATTTCCTGAGCCTGGGTGCTGCACCACAGCCGGAAGCAGCCCTCCTGATGCCCGTAGCCTGCAGAGAGACTGACATCTGTCTGCATGTAGCTGCCGTGTCACCTCGTGCCTCTCTCCGCCTCCCGCTGATAGGGTTTGCGTGACTGTAGCTCACCAGACGCAGCGGGAGAGATACGGCGTGGAACTGTCAGGCTGAATCCAGTACAATGTAATCTGGTGTCGTTCACCGCTCAGGGATCAACAATAAGGATTTTCTTCTGCTTGCCCAGCAGAGTCAGAATTTAGTCACATCCAACATTTTCACTGGAATAAATAGAATAAAAAAAACTTACTACGAATAATGTATGGCTGTAGAATGTCACAAAATAACTTCATCACCTGAGGAAATACACTACAGAAACATTATTTAAGGGTCCATATTTATAATTAACACAAAATATTTAAACGTGAAAAATATAATATTTCAAACAAAAATATATCAACTTTATTAAAAACTGCTGTTGACGAATTGATTGTGATAAACATATTTTTACAACCATAACTGCTATATGCAGTACTTATGAATTCATAAACCCTTTTGCTGATAAATTATGGCATATGATGCAAAAAATACACAACTGAAATGATGCTACCAACACAAACACACACTACCGTTTAAAACTTGGGGGACAGTAAAAATGTCTTTTGTTTTTGAAAGACATTGCTTCCGCTCATCCAGTAGGGATGTAACGGTATTGTAAATACCGTCGTACCGCAATATCAAATTTTTTAGATAATACCGTGGTCGCATGACTCGATAAAACGATAGGTCTTCTGAGAAAAGTTTGCTCAGGCGAATGGAGCGAACGGGAGGTAGCAGGAACTACAAT
>JAUMHQ010000069.1:10269773-10289899 GCA_032361165.1 Enteromius paludinosus
GGTTTTTTCCCAATGTATTCAGAGGGCAGACAGCAAGACGATCAAGGGGTGATGCATACGGTTTGAGATAAAAATGATAAAATTTCTGCAAAAATCCTGCAACATCGCATAGAGCACATTTAACTGGCAAAAATTTGTCAACTGATAAAGATATTTTACCATTGTCTCTATCGTGGTTATATGCTCATGTAACGTTTCTGTGCTATGTGGTCAAGAAATCTTGTCATTCACATACGTTTTTAAGCAATACGGTTTAAAAACGAGTGAAGAAAGCTCATTTTAGAGGTGTGAAGATGGTGCTCATAGCATTGAAGTAGTGAACAGTTACTTTTGCAGCTTCATAGGCCTTGAATAGTTAAAAACACAAACTTGTATGTGTTTGAATGCCCTTCTATGCAAGTATTCACACAGTAGGGTTAGTTCATCCAAAAATGTAATTCTCTCATTAATTACTCACCCTCATGTCGTTCCAAACCCATAAGGCCTTCATTCATCTTCGGAACGCAAATTAAGATATTTTTGATGAAATCAGAGAGCCATCTGACCCTTCATAGACAGAAATACAACTGAAATGATCCAGAAACGCAGAGAAAACACCAGTGACATCAGTGGATCAACTTCAGTTTTGCCACGCTACAAAAATACTTTTTTTGCGCAAAGAAAAAAAAAATAGCATAATTAAACTCTACCATTCTTCTCTCCTGACTTGCATCTTCCGCCATTTTAGAGAGTATCGCAACACATACCCAAGCTTTAATGTATTTGTCTTAATCAGCCTTGTTTACACTCAGGGAAAAGCACGCACATGTACGTAATCTGCAGTATCTGTGTTTTTACTACATTTCTGGAATACTGGTATAATTTAATTTGTATTGCTGTCTATGGAGGGTCTGACGACTCTCTGATTTCAGCAAAAATATCTTAATTTGTGTTCCGAAGATGAACAAAGGTCTTACAGGTTCAAAACAACATGAGGCTTAGTAATAATGACATAATTTTGTTTTTGGGTGAACTAACCCTTTAAGTAAAACCAAACAGCTGCCAGTTGTGTTGCTTTACTGCCATTCACAACTCTTTCCCCTTGGATCTCATAAGATAGTAAAATGTCCATCTAGGATTTTTCCTTTTACTAAAAATTCAGACATTCTACTCTTGTATGCATGTTCAGATGCGACAAATAAATCCTGACAAGCTACTGTTTCTACAAATGTTTTTTGACTGCAATATAGTAGAGATGCATATACGGACACAGGAGTCACAAGTGTTGTAAATGGGTTCAGTTAATGATTCAATGACTCATTCTTGAAACTTGTGACCGCTTGCTGGTGTATCGATGTAACCTGCAGAAAGAGTCACTGCAAATTCACCAACACTAAAAGAATCTGTCAAGAATGCACAAACATGGCTGAGTGGAATAAAAGACAAATGTAAAAGCGTTGTATAAAGTGTTTGTATAAACGCATTATGAATAACACTTTATATTTGTCCCAATATGTGTATGTGTGACAATCTGCTGAAACAGACTGAAGTGAAATTATTTGTTGAGCGGCTTGAAATCTCTGCTGAACAGCTCTTCATATTGGCAATAATTTTGCTGTTAATTTATTTGGCTCTGAATCGCTAACTGCAAGAATGTTGTTCTGTAAACAAACTGCCCATTATGAGCGCACTGCCAATCTGATGAAGTGGAAGAATCTAGTACACTAAACATGCCTTCACACACAGACAAATGAATACACGGCACCTAATAACTGAGCTGCTCATTAAAAGAGAGCTGTGAAGTCACACGGTTTGACAATGTCTTTGAGATTTTGCTCTCTTTAGCAGAATAATTGGCCTAGCTGCATGCTGCATATACTAACCGCTCATTGCACTGATCTTCACATGACTGAGGTATCAAAGCTGGAATGAATAACTGCATTGCAAACTGTGGGAATTCATAGCCCATGGCTCCGACACAAACTAGAACATTATAACATGCTGGTCTAGTTTAAATGTGACATTTCTCGGAACGACAGATCATTAAAAAACTATTCAAATGGTGACTATTGTTAGAAGCCGAGACCCAGACACTCATTAAAGTCGTTTGCGATAAGTGTTAATGCAGAGTGTGTATATTCTGTCTTTTTGAGGCTCTGCTTTAATGTGCAGTACCAATCAATTAAATGTTCTTCAGTGAGGATTTACCCTTCCAGAGTCATCGAGGTTGTTTGGCATTTCTGGCTCTGGCTCTTTATGTTGACACCAGACACCAGTGAGGTGCTTTGGTAATTACGTGTGACATTTACAACACTCATCTGGTCATCACAGAATATCACAAGTGCGATCGTCCGTGGTGCGTGTATTTTCAGTACAAATGTGTACGTGTGACACAAAGAGACGCCACTGACCATGTTGTGAGATGTTTGAGAAGTCTGTGATGATTTTTGAAGGCTTCTTCCTCTTGTTGGTTGGAGCAGGTGTTCCAGAGACAGGCATCGCTGCAATCTGAGTGAGGAAATGAAATCTACTGGTTGGGGAAGATGGGGAAAGACGCCAGATGCATTTACTGACAAATTGTAATATCCCAAAATAACATTCTAGAAAGAACGATAAACCTAGAATAGAATATATATGAAATGCATCCAATTTCATTTTTTAAAGGTATAATAAAGGTTTTAATAATTAAAAAAATTTTGAACTCTTACTTCTTGTAATGAATTAAAATAATTATTAAAAAGACAAGCATCTTTTGACACAAATCTTCCTCCAGTCTTTAACTTTACGTTTTTAGCTTTAAAATAAACTTATAAGAAAAAAAAAACTAGTTTTATTTTATTTTTTTTGTCTGTTTTGACATAACAGTTAACAGTTAACATTATATTTTTCTAGTATGGCTTCCTATCACAGATGACTGTTTTTGCCTGAATATTTAAAGTGTCCAGTTAATTTTCATAATGTTAACAACATATAACTGATATTTAAGTTACGGTCAAAACTTGACATTCCAATACAGACACCGGTCTCCTGTTGCGAAGAGGGGTATTTTTGTTTTAGCACACTAAATAAATCCACTGGGTTCAGCTGGTCAGCAAATTCTTCAAACGTCCTGCTGAAGCGTTGCAATGGTAAGCCTCAAGTAGTTTGAGCACCATATTAAAACACATTTCTAAGGAGCTGTAAGGAAACATTTCTGCATTTGAACTTCTGCAAACAAAAGTAAATAAATAGTAATAATTCTATGAGGACATTACATTTCAATCATTAACAATTAAACACATACATTTAAATAGGAAAACGTAAATATATATATATATTTTTTTGTGTGTGTGTTTCTGTATAATTAGTTTAGCATTTGTATGTGTTTATATGAAGGAGATCCAGAGCTATGTCAGTGTTTATTAGATTTGCGTGATTTATGATATGCAGCTAGCCGTGGCTCTATCTAAGAACAACATGTATTTTTACAGTTTGCAAACAATAAATCATCTCGACATACTCTAACCCCTCAGTACCAGCCTGTCCAGATTAAGAGCTCGTTATCACATTTTATCACCTGCATTTCTCCCCGTGCAATCAGGACAGCCAAACAGCACAATGATTCCTCTTACCTGTGACCAAAGAATCAATGTTTCAGAAAACAAATCGAATCACTGTTTGAATCGAATGTTCCCAAGAGAACTGTTGATGTTAATCCGGTTTCTTAGGGTTGTCTAGGATTCCACCAACTACTGCTCTCTTCTACATCCCAGGAAGAGTGAAATCCTAGCAGCGTTTGGGACTGGAGGTCTTTGGGGAACGGGGTGGGGGTGTAGTTCAGTGTATTACAGACAGTACAGGGACGAACCTAGCTGATGGTGAGGAGATACTTTTCTCGCAGATACTTTTTTGGTCTAAATATAGATCAACGAAGAGTATGTTTCCAGAGTGAACCTGTAAAAAGATGAATCAATTCTTATTTCAGTCAGAGTTTCTCATTATTTTTTGCTATTGCCATTCTTTATCTGCATATTGAATGTAGATCATAAACATGATCTGAACTATTCTTGAAAATTGCACTTGTGTAAATTGGCACAAATATTTTTCTAGTTATGAATGCAATATTTTATTAACATTGCAGCTCATATGTGACCCTGGACCAAGTCTCACGGGTATATTTATAGCCAACAATACATTGAATGGGTCAAAATTATTATTTTGCCAAAAACCATTAGGATACTAATTTAAGATCATGTTCCATGAAGATATTTAATATATGTTTTACTATAAATATATGAAAACCTAATTTGTTTTGTAATATGCATTGCTAAAGACTTAATTTTGACACAAATAATTTATAAAAAAAGAAGATTTTTTTCACCCTAAGATTCTAGACAATCAAATGTTTGTATCTGAGCCAAATATTATCATACCCTTTTATTCTGTATTCATAGTGGTATTGTTGACATTGTGCTGATACACTTTTTATCTTTTTCTGGGTTCCCACTATATGAGATGCATACTCAGTGGTGTTTGACAGACATCCAGAATGAAGACATTTTGCACCTGAAGATGAGTCGAGATTAAAATTTAGAGTCTTTACAGTAAACTTTAATATGACATGCAGAGAGAGTACCACTCAAACCGTAGCCTAAATCAGACAGCATAGTTCTTTTTCAAGAAGAGTATGCCAACAGCCAACTTCCTTGGTGCAACACATCACAGATCACAGGGTCAGGAAAGCGTCTGTATGGGTTTTATTTCTTGTATTTACTCTTAAACAGGACAGAGACGCTGAGAGGAGCGCCTGCAGTACTGACCATCACCAGCAGGGCGTCTGAAGGGTGAAAGAATGAGGCTCACGACGGAAACACAGACTTGTAGCTAAAGTTAGCACCCGATATCTTGTGATATGATCGTGGGGTATAGACCAGAGGGTCAGAAGGCAGTGGTGGAGGTAAGATTACACTGCCAAAGCTCATCTCTGTAAAGCTGTTCGCAACAGTCCAGCAGTCCTCAAAAAAACCACTCTTGAAAGTGGACATCATAATACGATCCATTTTACAAATTAAATACGCATAACAAGGATTTATATATATATATATATACACGATAAACATAAATGCATTACTTTGCGCACTTTTTAGCAAATGTTATAACTTTAAACTAACTTTTCATTCAGTGAGGTGAATTCGAACTACTTAATTTTTAATACCGCCAACAGCGCCACTCAGAGGGTGTTGAGCTTACTGCAGGCCCTTCAGCATAGATTCAATTCAACTAAACATATTATTTTATGAGGAACTCTCTGCTCTAAAACAGAGGGCATGACCATTATATGATGGTCGTAATATTTATATCTGTAGATTATTTTAGCCTATACCTTGAGAGCTATGAAATCACCACCACAACAGAGAAAGTAAAACACAAACATTAGCAGCTGTCAGTTCTACATTTATTTTCATTGCTCTACATTAACTCATACAGTACAAATTCATTCACATATTCCCAGTCCCTGTCCCAGCATTGCATTACTGTCCATTTTCTCACATTCATCTAATTTGCATTGTACATATAATTCCACTTTAAACTTCAAATAACCCAAAGCACTTAGTGTAATTGTTTGAATGCTTTCAGAATTTTTAACGCAAACACAACGCATTTACTAAACAATTAAAGCTTTAAAATGCTTTGTAGAAGCATGACATACATTCTGACAGTCCTATTAGTACACACTTATGAAAATGTATGTTTTACTGTATATCTAATTGCCCCCCTTCCCCCCTACCACCACCAAAAAAATAAATAAAATGAAAAAGGCACTTTTCTCTCTATCCTTGCTTTTACATTGTATGTCAGTTTTATATCTTGCTTCATAGCTCCCACCACCCATATCCATACCTCCTGCTTTCTACTCGACAACAAGGTTTTACATCCGATCAACCTTCTTATTCTTAGTAGAGAAATGGTACCCAACATTTTCATGTTGTTTCATCCCACCAAGGCCATTGGGAATTTTCTCATAAAAAGCAATGCAAGAAAAGTTCAACCAGGCGTGTGCAATTTCACAAATGCAGTTGAACAGCTCACACAAGTGATTGAAATGAATGTCATACCTGTTTGGCAAAAGCATCATTCACAATGAGAGCAAGCACCAGGAAAAGTGGTCAGATGTCACATTCGCATAATATGTCATAAAGATAAAGCAGTGCTTTCAGAATTTGTCATCTAGTGTATTTTTTCAGCTGTCATTTGAAAAAGCCCCAGCACAATTCCCCGCAGCAGAGTTCGCATGCCTTTCTAAATGCTCAGTCAAAACGTTGGCATACGCAGCATTAAGAGGATAAAATGAGCACATGCATCAAGCATCCATACTGATCCTCGTCAAACAAGAAGCAAAGGCTTTTGTGCAATGCTCTAGACAAACACAGGCCTGCAGTCCAACCTCAAGAGATGTTAACAGAGATAAAGTATGGATAACATCAGACGCAAAAGGCATAGCAGAGGCCAGAAGAGATAACAATTCAAGAGCAAGAGTAAAGCACGGGTGGTTTGTACCATCTCTCCACTTGAGGATTTTTCTTTTCTTTTCATTTCAAGGCACTGTCACATACACTTCTTTCATCTCTCTGTCACTGAGACTTCAACATTCAATACCACTTTTCCTCAATGATTCTGTGCTCCAATATCTTCTGTCACAGCTGGATTCTGTAATATATATATAGTTACTTACCCTTTATCACTTCATCCTTATGGCCCCATGTGAACAATTAGAAACACATTCGATTATGACTTATCTTCCTTGTGCCCCCAGTACATAATGTCAAAACTGATTATTATTAGACATTAATGCCATTATTTGATTTAGCTTTCACAAGTAGTGACTTTGCAGTTCTCTCTGTGGGTTAAACATGTTCATTTGGTATTAAATAAATAGGATAATCACTGAAGTAGAAACATGATTCAAAGCTGTGTGGATACTACATAAATATCTCAACGTTCTGATGATACCGAATAATACAGATACAGATGTGATGTTTCTGCATACTCTGTTTTTAAAACACTTGTCTACTTGTGTGGAGTGACTAAAAATTATGAACATGCAAAAAAAAAAAAAGTTTTTTATTTTTTGTCATATTAACAGTTCATTTAGAGCTCAAACATTCTTTTGCTCTTGCCCATGGTGGTAATTACTGTCACAGTGGTTTCTCAGTAATGTATGGAGCCAGGCCTCCACACGTTTGGTTGTAGACCCATGTTGGATGTACTGAAGCGCGGTCTGGGTACCCGTAGGTTCTGGCTGCTCCCAGACCCTGAATATCGCACACCAGGAGACAGGGGACTCAGCTCAGGGGCGCTCTTAAACTGCTTGCCTGCTTGGAATGGGGTGTAGTCCTGCCCAGGAGTGGGTTGTAGGTTGTGCACTGAATTTGGCACAGGGGCAGTGGATATTTTGGGGAGAGCTGGTAGGGCTGCTGTCGGGGCAGGAGGTGGTGGTGAAAATGGCGCTGCAGGTCTCGGAGCAACAGGAGGCGGGGAAGTGACATCATTGCGCCACATCGGCTCACCGAGAGTTGTGGCAGAGCGAGGGGCGATTACAGTAGGTGTCAGAGATGTAGGTGCAGACATGGGAGTAGGTGTGGAGAACCGTTTGATTTCATAAACGCGGCTTGCTTTAACAGGGACCTGCTTCGGTGCATTAAGAGAATTACCTGTCATGCCGAAGCCATTCTGCTGCTGCTGATAAGCGGCAGTGTTTTGAGGGACTCCACCTCCATAACTGAACAAAGACGAGTTGAGCTGGTATGGCTGCCTGCTCACAAAGTCAAGAGCCTTTATACCTTGTTTGTGTTGGCCAGGAATTGTTTTAGCCCCAACTTTAGCTGCACCATTAGCTTTGGTGCCACGCTGGGCCACTGGAGGGCAGGAAGGTGACAGCAGTGGATTATAATTAATGGGTGGTGGGGCTCGGATGTTTGGAGAGTATTTCCAGTGAGCTGGGAGGGAGGGTGTAGGAGAAGGGTCACGAGGCTGTGCTGGAGATTTGGGCTGTTTATCCACCACGTAGCGGTCCATGCGACTCTGTCTGCGTGCAAACAACTCCGCACCTTTGCCTTGCATCTGGGGCATCTCAGGAGCTTGGTGAGGTGGTTTAGGAGCCACTGGTGGTGGCATCTTGTATCTCTGTGCTTGCATGAAGTTGCAAGCCTCTGCACCCAGGTTGAGAAAGTCTTCTTCAGGGCCAGACTCAAACCCAGCCTCTGCACCCGTACGGGACCTGTCATCCAAGTTCTGCACTAGAGACAGTAGCTCAGGATTGTAAGATGGAGCTGTCTTCTTCTCCTCTTTAGCAGTGAACATTGGTTTCTTGGATCCACGACGACATGCATCCTGCAGGATGCCAGTGCGCCCGGCAGGGACTGAGACCCGTTGCTCTCGAGAAGACATCCCATCAGTGGAGTTAGAGTGTGAATACTGCTGGGCAACTGGTGCATTTGGTGTTTCTGGAGTAGTGGATGCCACAGAGATGTATGGGTTGAAGGAGACTTTGTGTGCTGGGGAGGATTGCGCATTTGGTGTTACAGGAGCAAAGGCATGGACAGGTGTAGGTGCATTGGAAAAACTTGGGGCATTTGTGAGCGGGGGAGAGAAAGGCTGTGTTGGCATATTCACTGGTGGAGGTGGCTGATATTGAGCAGAAACTGCATGATGGTATGGAGCACTGAGTGGCATTGCCTGTGTTTGGGGAGAAGCGTAAGGTTGACCCGTACCAGAAGGGGAACTTAAAGATGTTACATGAGAAGATGTTGGAGAAAAAGGTGCTGAGGTGCTGGAAAAAGCTGGAGAGAAGAGTGGAGCATTTGAATGGGGAGGAGAAAATGGACCTGAAGTGATTGAGGATGGAGAGAGCAAGGAGGAAGGACCATTGTAGGTGGTTGGTCTAGCAGGGATATACAGTGATGTTGTAGAAATAGCTTTCTTCCCCTCCGAGCCAGCAGGAGAGAAGGAAGCTGGGATATATGCCACAGACACAGCCTGAGCTTCAGGCTTCTTGGCAGGACTGGGCCTGAAGACTACTGGAGCAGTTGAAGCTCGGTGGCTCACACAGCCAGGGGCAAATGGCCTGGCAGTTCTATTGTGCACTGAGGTGGCAGCCAATGAGTCTACTTGCTCTGGTAATGCTCCTGCCATGGATGGCATAGGCGTCTGGCCTGGCGAGGTCAACACAACGCTTGTCCTGCTCACTACCAAAGGCTCTCCGTTTACCATGCTGGTACTATGAGATGTTACGGGTGTAACTGGAGTAACTGGGGTATATTTCAGGGTTGAGTCTCCCTGATGCTGTGGCATGGAAAAAGACGGGGGCGTAACCAGGTTTGACATATGCTCATCTGCTCTTTTCCTCTGTTGTTCAAAAAGCTGGGCTCCTTTTCCTGAAGTGGCATTTAGGCCTGGGCAAATCTCTGCATCTCTGTCAGGCACAACACACGCTGAAGTTCTCTTGTCTAGAATGTCCAGGTAACCACTATCCCAGGTAGGGTCCGGCGCAGCAGAAAAACTGTCCTCCTCAAGCTCAGATTCGCTCCCAGGAAACAGGCTTTCGTCCTCCGTTTCTCCCTCTGTGTTACTATAGCTTTCTCCGTCTACACTGCCAAAGCAGGTGAGAGTATACTTCTTGGCACGCTGCCGTCGCTTCTTGAACATAAGCACACCTTTAGAATGAGGGTTAGGAGCATCTGTCAAGAGCGAAGCAATGGTTCTGCATTTGGAGCGTGCCTCCTTCACCTGCTTATCTTGTACACTCTCACCTCTTTGTAGTTCTATGGAGAGAAAGAAAATGTTTATATTAATCAGCGAGAAACACTTTCAAGGCCTTTGATTAATAATCTTGGTTGTAATATCACTTAAACATAATGATGATGCACATTTATTATATATTGAAAGTTTATTATACTGCTTCTTAGTACGAGTATTACTGGATGCCAATTGTTTTCTCTTCTGCATTGAGGAACGAACAGGCCTGTTAGCAGGCCTCAAAAGTGACACCCATGACTTTTATATTGCAAAGCCTTTGGTGATGAACGTGCAACATCAAATATAAAGTCACATATAAAGTCATCAAACAAAGTCACAACGTTAATAAATCAAGCTGGCATTGTAATGGCTGGAACACATTTTCTAGTTGAGTCAGAATAGCTCTGATATTAGACACTATAATGCAGTGGGTTAGATGCTGAAAAGTCTGGCACCAAAATGTTCATGGTAAATTACTGAGCTCATCCTTCTCTACAAATAGCCCGTCACATTCTAACAGCTTGAGCAAGTAACCCCAGGGGATGCAGGATCTATATTAAAAGACAGGGTAACGGAATCTGATATTTATATTAAAACAAACCAGAAATAAAAATAATAACCTCAAGACAAGACATTTTTGCTAAGATATAATCTGGAGGGCCTCAAAACATCTTCAACACTGGATGAAATTATGAAGCATAACATTTGAAATATTCTCCTAAATTAAAGGTCCAAATGATGATATGAATGTGCTTTTGATTATAATGATCTATCCAGACTATTTTAGTTATCTATCTAGACATGACAAATAACCATCAAGGTTAACCCTTACATACCTGCTAGCATTAAAACATGCAGAAATGTTTAGTTCAGTTTTCAGTAAATCAAAAATACAAATAAACAAACTTACAAAAAAAAAAAAAAAAAAAAACACATAAAAATTGCTCTTTGGAATTACAAGATCTTGTAAATAATACCATCACCTTGTCTCACCTTTCTCATTTTAACCACAATGTTGGATAATTTAAACAGAAAACAAGCCCCCTGTCTCTAAAGCTCTACAGAAGCCATCAGGACTCTACCTGCATAGATGTGTCCTTCGTGTTCAACCTCTCCAGGCGATGTGAAGCTCCTCATGTTGTTCAGTATAAAAACAGTGTTCCCAAACCAGCCTCACTGGCAGGACACACACAAACACATCAGTGGAGCGCAGCCAGCAATACTTGGGTGCTCTGCCCACATTGGTACGAAATCAACCAGTCTGTAGCCTGAGGTCAGGCCTTTTAAAGACCTTTTGTCTAACCACAAGACCCTGTCACAGGCCCAAAGAAACCCCATTATGTCATTCCAGCTATTTTGGTCAGTGAACAGAGCTAACGGACATTTCCCACCTGTTTGGGCACACCTCTGCCTCTTCCTGGATAGGCTGGTTTAAGCTGAGCGTCATATGGGGTCATGCTGACATCTCCAACCAAACCACAATGACTTTGATTCCAAACCAAGAACTGCCAATCAGACTCTTTGAAACTCTGAAGGCAACGTCTATGGGGCAGCATTTGTCAACCTCTTTATCATAATTGAACAGGATTAAACTGACAATTATTTCTCTTGCTTTTCCCCATTTTGACAATTTTGAGCCAGCAATTCCTCCGCATTATTCTGAGAAACAGATATATTATATCAGCTGCTGATCGGCACATTCACAATATTTTGCACCGTGCTCTTTGGACCTCCCACTGTGCTGTCACAATAACAGGTGTGCACACTTTGTCTTCTCTTCTTACCAAGGCTGTCTGAATGCTGTCTATCTTATTCTCTAATTTCACCACTAACGGTGACAGAGAAGAGCAGCTGTCTCTTATCCTCACTTCAATAATGTCTCTAGCCTCAGATGAGAGATTTCACAAATAAGAGTTCTAGATGTTCAGAATTCCCAGTGGAGAAGCAGAAATAAACCCCAAAAACTTGTTTATTTATGCGATCCTCAAAATGTCCCGCCAGTCTTGGAAAGATAAGTGACCTTCAGACTGACTGTCGGCAGGGTGCCATTAGTTGAGGAGCAGGCCTTTCCAAAGGCTTCGAGTAGGGAATTAGTACCCCATCAGCTACAGACACAAGATATATTGTTTGACTCCTTCCAATATGTGTTTATCTTGCTACAAGAAGAAATGTGAAAAACAGACTCCTAATCCTCATTACTTCATTAACTACATCACATTGACACCTGTGAGTATCTTGAATTAAAGGTCAGATTTTTAACCTTTGAGAAGGATAAGCTTTCAGATCACTGAATAGTGGCTCAAGTTTGGCAGTTTGCTTCAGTAGAAATGGATATGACTAAAATCAAATCCAGATGCAGAACTACCTACAACAGAAGTACCAGAGGTACATATCATTCTAGAATGAAGGGTCTTTGAATATTTACAAAGAGGGGACACTGAATCCAAGGGGTTGAGGACTACTGATTTATGCCACTAAGGGAAAATTAACTACATGTAAAGAATATGGATGTTATTGTTGATCATGACTGGCTCTTAAAATCACATTAGCACAGACTCAACAGTTTAAATGGAGAGAATGAAATATCACTGACATTGGACAGCAACTGGACATGCCTTTCCCAGCATGCAACAGAGGCCTGTGTTATAGTTGTAAGTCAAGGGACAAATTTAGTCTCTTGCTTACTTGAGTCCAGCCCCCTTCCCCTGCCCTGTCAAACCCTGAGCAGGGGGACATGAGGAACCCCCATCACCAACATTTGCATGAGCTCAATTACATATCTCACACCACATGCGTATGATTATTTCCCACTGAGCCATATCCTGTTCTTAGGTTCTGTGCTAACCAATAGAAAAATATGTACTGTATTTGTCAGACTGATTTAAACAGAACTCCAGTGTTTGATTTATTTTGAATGATTAATTAAAAAAGCCAATGCATAAGAGTCATTGGTTTATTAATCAACACACTGGTCACTTTGTTTTCTGTTCATCCTGTGAACACAGCTCAGTAATTTGTACCATAATTTTATTATTCTCAATCTGTCTTTGCCAAATCTGCAAACTATGGCAAACACAGTGATTACTTCGACCTCAAATGCACTTGCTTTGCAATTACTTTGTGACAAGACTTATTAATAAAAAAATATATATTTTAAGGGTCAACACACTGTATGCAGAATTTAATAGACAGACTTCTGCCTTAATTTTGATCAAATGTCACTAAACCACACTCCTTCCTGACACAAGAGATTCACTTCTATCAAGTGGATTTCCAAAGGTTAAATTTAACACGGTCCAGAAATAATGTATGAGGTAATGACAGAAAGAGAGACTGCTTCAGAGATTCTGAGCTCATCTTTATTTATGTGAACTTAATATTATGTGTGCTTATTGCTCTGTTTAAATTAAAATAAGTTAAAGCAACAATTAAAAAATGTGAAATAAAAGATTAATAAATTAATTTCTGATCTGGACTGCATACATTTTTTTCTTTTATGCAAGTAAATAAGCATTGATTTCATAGCGTTCTAATGCTGGTTAGTAGTTAACTGCTAGCCTGGCATTTAATTTTACTTGATATATGTTATTCCATTATGACATACAAAACTACATATTTGAATGATTTCTGAAGATTCATGTTACACTAAAGACTAGATTAATCACAATTAGTGCTGGGCAATAATTAATCATGATTAATCTCATCCAAAATAAATGCATGTACTGTTTATATTTATTATGTATATATATATATAGGCACACACATATATGTAGAAACTATTTACATGTATAATATTATATTCAATATATATATATATTATATTGTATACAAATATCTTTAATATATACATTGCAATATATACATGTATGTGTGTGTATATTATCAACATAGAAAAAATTATCTTGTATGTGTTGCCCATGCGCATTATATATATACTGTATATATATATATATATATATATATATATATTACAATATTTGTGCTGCAATGAATTGCAATATTTTGCTCAAATAAAAGCAGACTTTCAAAAACAAACATCAAAATTTGAACACTAGTTAAAAAGATGATTGGTACTCACTAGCTTGCTTGGCCTTGTCCATGTACGTTACTGTGAGTTCTTCATCAATTGGGTTGTCCACAGGGCCCACCATAGGTACCATCTGTCTGTGAGACACAAGCATGAGAGCCTCTTTTGCCCGCTCTGGAGAAACAAGTGGAGGTGGGACAGTGGGGGGCTCCTGGAACCCACTGTCCACTTCGGCAGCTCCTGTTGGACTTTGGTCAGAATTCTCAGAGGAGTTTTCAGCCTGGTGCGACCATTCAGCCTGCGGGGGCTGGTAGACCACCTCCCTGCGGGCCACCCCGGGAATAACGCTCTGCTGCTGAGTCCCCATTCCCTCTAGATCAGATACAGGCCAGCTCTGTGTTTGAGGGTACACGCCGACGTCCAGGGCGCTCTCATAGCCGCTCAGTTCTGAAGTCTCCTCCTCTTGGGGTGAGGCTTGGCCAGGGCTCTTGGCAGGAGATGTACTGGGGCTTCGTCGTCTCTGTCTACGCTGCCTCTCTTGTGCCACCACATCTGCGTCACTATCTGTCTCACCGTAGTAAGCCTCACTCTCTGGAGGGGACGTAATCCACTCGAGGCCACCGGTGGGGGACATGAGCGATGCTCTGTTGACACTGGACCGCTTAGAGGTAAGTGGAGGCGACAGGGCTCTCAAGGCTGCTTGGTACTCCTTATCAATACGCGGGGAGGGGGCCCGACCCAGAAGCACCACTGACTGATATGCAGCTGGGGCCCTGAATGGAAAGCACAGTGATTATCTTGAGTATAAATTTTATAGCATGACTAACAACTCCTTGTGATAATGATGTCTCAGTCTGACCTTTTAATTCGCAGATGGAGGGTTCCTCTGCCGCTATCAATCAGATTCATAGCCTCAGCATGGGACAGCGTTCCACAGGATACATCATTGATTGACACCAGCTCATCAGTCTCTCTGAGCCCAGCTCGGCAGGCCTTACTGCGCTTTCTCACCTTCAACAGCAGGGGGAGACAACGTCAGCACAAACTTTGTGTCGATGAGTCGCTTCTAGTTATTTTTAACTGTACAAAACGGCAATGCTGCTTGATATATTGTCGTTATTATATTAAAAAAAAATCACCAAGTTATCTCTATTTCTGAGTGGCAAGTGATGGTCTCACATCACAGCTGATGGACTTTGCAGTGCTGGACTATATTAACACGGGCTATGTAAGTTAAGTGTAAACTCTTATTACTCCCAAAAGATTGCTCATGTCATTCCAAGCCTGTAAGACTTGGAAAAATTAAGATATTTTTGTTGAAATCTGAGACCTTTCTGTCCCTGCATGAATAGCAATGGAACTACCACATTCAAAACCCAAATAGGTAGTAAGGACATCTTTAAAATGGTCCATGTCACATCAGTGGCTCAAATTCAGTTTTGTGAAGCTCCGAGAATGCTTTTTGTGTGCAAAGAAAACAATAAAGACTTCATTCAACAAATGTTCTCCCCCGAGAACGCCATATTAGAGAGTATCACAATGCATAACATTTACACTTATTCCTTCAGCAGACACTTTTATCCAAAGCGACTTACAGGTGGGGAAGGCAATAAATAAATTTATGCATAAATGTGTTTTATTTTATGCATACACATACATTCCTCTAAACGTAAACAGTGTTGATTACGTACATTATATTCACGCACACGCTTTCCCCTCCTGAACGTAAACAATGCTGACTACAATGATACCGCTCTAAGGTATACTCTCCAAAATGGCTGAAAGCCTAACTCGGGGAAGAAGCACTGTTGAATAAATGATTCATTATTTTTATTTTCTTTGTGCTCAGAAAGTGTTCTCATAGCTTCACAAAATTAATGTTGAGCCACTGAATGATATATAATCGCTATGATTCATAAGCATACTGTATGCTCTGGGTATAAGCTAATTCAAATGCCCTTTATAGATAGAGATATTTTTGGGAGTCCCAAACAACAGGTTTACATGCATGAAAGGTCAAAAAACACTTTTTCATTCAGACCAGCACCAACAGACCGACAAGTGGGCGGGCAATACGTTAATTTTGATATCAACACGAAACAACTTGAATTATCTTACACATTTTAAAAACGACTTGTTTCAATGACTCAGAGTCGACTCTTTCTTTTTAAGAAAAAATAACTTTATACGGTTCACTTTCAGAATTAAAACTTTGCAGGATGTTTCATTCACTTAGAGCTGAATTACACACTGCATGAAAGGAAATCCAAAAATCTGAATCCCTAAAAGAGTCAGTGAACAAATCTTTTTGTTTGCTGGATACATACGAATTCATTCTCCATAAAGTTTGAAATCACACAGCTTCATACTACATACTTTTGTCTATTGCAATGAATAGTACTGTAGTGTAAGTGTTGTTTATCAAACCAAATATTGAATCAAATTAAATTGTTCTGAATTAGCATGCACTCAAAAAAATAGCTTGTTGCTCTAACTTAATAAAATTATGACCCATATTTCCATTCATTTGAACTGATTTACTTGAACTTAAAGTAAGTTAATTGTACTGATGACTAAAATGAATGCAAATTAAATAGACCAAACCAATTTCATTTGACATGTTCTGTGAATGTTCATATGCTTATGCCATAGCTTAACAACAAGGTCAACTGACAACTGAGTAAAAAAAACTAAAGATTTGTGTTGTTTTAGTTTATTTAATTTAAGTAAACTGAGCAAACAACTAAAATCTTTATTATTTTTTTTTGAGTGTAGAATCAACTGGGAACCAATTGTGCATCAAACAATTTCAGTGTCAATCCAAAGATTAGTTAGGCCTCATCCTGAGGGTTTTGTTTTAGCAGATTAGAGGTATGTCGCTATGGCTTTACGCCCATCTTCAAATACCACCTCCTTGAGAATACAGCCTTTCTGAGGTCATCTGTCAAACATGAGAGCGCCGGTCCGACACTCACTTTACCAACACTTCACCAAGCTTTAAGTCTGGCTGCATTCCTGTGTTTGCCTCCTGCTTTCAAAGGCACTTATAAACGAACTGTTTCGAAGAGCTGGACTAATGTTTTCAATAGCCCAAAGCGTAGATTTATATTCCCCTACAAAGGCCTAAAGGGATTAGCATAGCTCAGAGCCGCTCAGACTATTTTGTCTTATGTAACGTCTAATTTTAAAAATTGCTTATTGTGCGTGCAAGTTGTGGACAAAAATAAATGCTATGAAGACCATAAAAAAACAACAAGAGGTGTTCATTTGCTTTTCCATGAACACTGATCATAATTTGTAGATGGAAGGAAATAGATGAAAGCCAGTTTCATTCACTTTTTTTTTTTTTTTTACTGCCGATCAAATGGTCTGAGAATGCAAATAAGGGGAACAACATGTGCAGCTGGTGCCAGGGCAGCTGTTGCTTCTTGGCAGACGCGAACCAGGGCATGCCATGAATTCACTATGTGTTGTCCACATAGCCTAAATAAAGTGATCAACTATTGTAAAGAGTCAGTTGTCACTCCGTCTCAATGGATTTAGCTAAATACTGCATGTTTTAGAGAAGTGGGCTGTCATTAAGTTGATATGTATTGTATCCGATAGCAAAAGACTAAATGGAAGTATGTATGCTTTTACAATACAAGCCCTACAAGTAGGTATTATGAGGACATGCTGTACGTCTTCAGGCATTTTTAAAACATTGCCAGAGCATTTTGCTAGCTGAGCAAGTGTCACTGAGGTCGTTCTAGATGCCAGGATTAAAAGGAAGCTATCAGAGATCCGTGTAGAGATGGTCATGGAAAAAAAAAAAAAGAAGAAGCCACACTGCAAATGGAAACCGATGTCTGCAGAGGTGACCTTGAAATGAAAGACGAGGGGAAACTCCCTGCTGCTGGACCGACATATTTTTCCAAGCAAAAATATATTTCTCTGAATAAAAAAGTCAGGGCCATCGCTTTCTGATGGATATCTTTTCCCTCAGAACATGGAACGAGTAGACCAGACCGTCTCTGGCATTGCTCACCAATCCAAAATAGCCTTTAGATCAGGGAAAATGCATTGCACACAGTTGTCACTTAACAAATGGGGCATACTGTGCTTATAAGTAGACGCTGTAGCTGTGATTCTAGTCAGTCCTGAAATAACATCACCATTTATACAGAACCGTGTGAGAATGCTTCTTTGAAATATCTGGATTCCAGAGGAAGCTAAACAAAAGCTGTCAATTAGATAAGAGTGAAGAGATGCACTGTGAAGCCTAGCAGGTTTATCTATGGGCCAGGAATGCTTGCAGCACACAGCCAAATAGCCCTTGAACAGCGTTTATCAACAGATAAAACAATCTTTGGCCTGTAGTCGAAATATGATTTGACAGTATCATCTTATTAATGTTCGCCCTTATTAAATGAGAGACAAGTACAGTATGTGCTATATCTTAACTGCAGCAACAACAACAAAAATGCAATATTACTTCATTTAAAAGAAGCCCAAAGTGATATACTGTACGTCAAAAACATCTTTACACATGCTAGGATTGGTCACATGAGTCTTTAACAGGAAACCACTATACTCTTGATGGCTTATCAAGTGCTACATTCCTCACTGACATTTGTTGAACAAACCTACTTGCACAATTAAGTCAGACCAGGCCCACATTAAATGCAATAGACACTGACAAAATAAATTGATATATTAATTAAAAAATAAATAAATAAATAATTACATTTTTAAAAAGTGAAATTTTTTGAAAAAATAGTTGTTCAAATTAGACAGTGTGACAATGGAGATTTTTGCATTTTTACATTATAGATTTGTATAATTTGAACAACTGTTTTATTGTCATTATTTATTTGTTTAGATGTATATTTTTATTTAAACTGGACGTTTGTTAAATACTCATGTGGGTTAAGCTGCCCATTTTAGCATTGGTCTCATCATTTTTAAATATGACCTTTTGGGGCCCCTTGAAATGAAATATTAATTTGTAAACTTATGTTTCAAACCTGAAAATGCAATTAAGATAAATGTAGCATCCAGATATCTCCTATATGTTACAATGCCATTCATTAAATAAAATCCTGTCTCGTCATTGTTCAGATAAGTGTTGTGTAACATATGTACTCATATTGCTCATACACAAAAGTCGGACGTAAAAAGTTTTAGTGTTTTTAATAGCTCTTCAGACCATTCATTAAAATAAAGAGAGCCATGATTCAGCATCCAACTGTCCCCTTACCTTTGCCACTTGGAGGGGTTTCTGGTGCTCAGCTCCTCCTTGTAATCGGAAACCCCACGGTGCACCTCCTGACAGGGTCACCACTACCTCCTCTGCGACCATTTTTATTTAGTTGTTTCTGTGTCTGTGCGTTGAAGTTTCTTGGTTCTTAGTTTCTTTCAATAGTCTCGTCCCATCCCTGGATGTTCAGTCTTCCTGCCAGTCTGCCTGCAGAGCTTCTGTCAGTCCTGAGAGGTGAGCGCAGACACACACCCCATGGGCCATGAGCATGTGAATCGTGGGGAGAGCAAAAGGGGGCGGGAAGAAGCAAGAACGCCTCTATCTCGTTCTTCATTGGAATGCTGGGTCGGTAGGTGGGGGTGCTCGGTCTAGATCCAGGACCTCCTTCCTTCATCCTACTGGCCACACTTGTGCTGTCAATCCACTGCCACATCCAAAGGATGCTGATAGACCCTCTAAAAATAAACACCCCAGCAGTCCCAATGAGCTTTATCTGTGAATGCCCTCAAAATGTGAAGGGAGCTGTTAGAGGAGTTATTTTGGGGAGTCAGATGACACTAGACCATATTGCAAATTAAAATAAAGCTTAATAATGGTCATTAGACATTATAAATAAATGTTTAGCAAACTGGATATTCCTCAGGGATTCATCAGCTAAGTAATTATGGGGACTTGTTTATTTGATACGTATGTTGCTTTCCCAAAGTGAAAAGAATATATTGTAATCAGCTATGTTTTCATTTATACTCAGTATTATTTGGTCATTTACCTTTGGCATCAGATTTGTTCCTTTAATATGTTGTTCTGTTTATACACACACACATATAAATACAGTGAGGTCAATAAGTATTTGATCACCCTGTGATTTTGCAAGTTCTCTTACTTGGAAGTCATGGAGGGGTCTACAATTTTCAGCATCGGTGCATTTCCACTGTGAGAGACAGAATCCAGAAATCACATTGTATTATTTTTTAACAATTTATTTGGGAATTACTGTGTCAAATAAGTATTTGATCACTTGCTTACCAGCCAGGGCCCGGTTTCTCGAAAGCTTCTTATCGCTAAGTAGTTCTTAAGTTGTACCTTAACCTCTCTCTTAAGGTTATG
>JAUMHQ010000069.1:10332270-10361377 GCA_032361165.1 Enteromius paludinosus
TACTTTCAAGTACATTCAGAACATTAGAAACGCTAGTTGGTGCTCCAGTATAATCGGTCCGCCGAAACTCATCCAGTCAGAAACGTTCCGCGGTGCAAAAATAAGTGCGATTAAAATGTGTAAAAAAAATGTAACGCGTTACTTTTGTGTAATTAATTAATCTAAATGAACGCGTTAAAGTCCCGGCCCTAGAGAAAATATACCCTAAACAGTCCAGTTTTAGACATTAAGCTGTTTTTTGTTCTTTTCTGCATGTATAAATGTTAACTTTACCTTTCTGAGAGCAAATTCTGCCTCTTGCAGTTGATAAGCCGGGTTCACTGAAACCTGTAAAATCAAAATAAACTGGTTAGAGACCAGCTGTTTGATAAATACTCTGACAAACCAAACGTCAAGAAGACAGTGAAAAACACTCACCAAAATGATCCCTGCCTTAGCTGTGGCAAACTGCATAAGAATCCACTCATAGATGTTTGGTCCCCAAATCCCTAAGCGATCGCCCCTCTTCAGTCCAACAGCCAGCAGACCTGCGGCGGCCTGTTCCACCTGAAATCATAATGCTACCACATTTTCACATATTCAAATGTAATGTGTTTTTATTCAATATAGCAAATGATTATTAAATGAGGAATAGATACATCATTTAATATTAACACATCACAAATTTAAAAAAGAATCGTGGAATCAGGTTCATATGTTATCTAAGGTACATGCCGTAAGTTAAACGTTATGCGACAGGCTGTCAACCCAATTTTGCACGTTATAAAATCAATAATATCAGACCCTTGGCATTGTATAATGCAAGTAACATAGGCTCTTTCACAAGCAGACTTTTAAGTGTTTTATAAAGGCTCATGATTTTTTTCCAAACATTTGGAAAGACAAAATATTCAGATATTATAAGATTTGAATGGATATATGATGTTGCCAAATATTTTAATAGTCATTCTGGTTTAAATTAAACAAACACTTTTGTGGTGTACTGCACAGTAATATGTAAATATGTTCTTGTGGACAAAAAAAGTAAATAAATATTCTGCACAAAAAAAACAGATTGGATATATGTCAAATGGCACTGGTTTGTTTTAAACTTTAATGCGTTGTGATATATTATTCCTCACCTGTAAATGTTTAACTTCCTGTCACATTGCTGAACTTTAACCTACTGTTTTATGTAAGAAAGAACATGACGCACTTATCTGTAACAGGTAGATCATATTAGTCCATTTAGAAAAAAACAACAACTCATGGTGATTATGTCAGTGATTAATCCATTGGTTTTCATTCTGCTACATGTATTTAACAGAACACACTCTAAACAAACAAAAAGGTTATGTATTGCTATTTTAACACCGTGTTTCTGCCAGTACTGGATTTAACATGGACTCTGTGGTTAAAGCTTATTTGGGTCTGATTCATAAAGGGCTGCTTAGGCTGCTTATTTTTTTTATTTTAGGATTTGGCCACGATCTCTCATTCCACACAGTGCACTTTCGACATGGTCCTTTTTTCTCACGTGAGGGGTGTGAAATTAAAGCACTGTGGTTAGTACCTCCAGTCTTACAGGATTCACTTCTCTAACCAGTCCTATGTATAAAAATGAGCCAAAAACTTCTAGACAAAATCACTCACGTCTTGGTAGAACTGAGCAAATGTCTTGCGCAGTCCATCTTGCACAAAAACTGCAGCTTCACGATCAGGGTAGAGCTCCACTGTGCGTTGAAGACACTGGTCTACAGTACTATAGAGCAGCGACTGGGAGGAGATGCCGTGGGCATAACTGGTGGTCAGGGTTGGGATGTTGGGTACACCGTCCACATGAAGGGCACTGAAAAAAGAGGGAAAGGGGAGTGTGCATAAGAGATGTCAAGACACAAGTACTTTTTTTCATCTTTGTATGCATGTACTGAAGTGAGTAAACTGCAACAACCATCAGTTTCATAAAGGAAGTAGTTTTTTTTTTGTTGTTGTTTTGTTTGGGTCTTGTTCAGTTCACACTCAATGGAAAGCAGAAGATAAAAACATCATGACAACACTGATGTTGTTTAAGAGACATCAGCTGTGCTATTTCTTACCAAAGAAGATGATCTTTTTTAATCCTCAACAGTTTATTTGTGATTTGGAGCTAATGCAGCATTACAGTTGAAATAAACACACACCAAATATATTTTCCTCTGCAGGTAAAATGTTAAAATATACTCATATCATCTTAAATAATTAAAACATTCTAATGCTGATTTGGTGAATGTCAGCTGCTACTTTTTTCAGGATTCTTTGATGAATAGGAAGTTTTTTTGTGTGATATAGCAATGTTTTTGAAACATAAATGCTTTCACTTTTGGTGCATTGTTGTTTAATAAAGGAAAAAGCGAACCCTGGCTCAAACTGTTGAACAGTGGTGCCTACCCATTTCAAGTCATGGAGTCTCTATTAACGTAATTGGCTAATGAGTGTTTGATAGGGAAGGCATTCAGAGTGTGCAGCACTGTTAGTTCGACCTGCTGAACCAGACTGGCACAAAGCGTCAATGCATGCTACCCTCTCAGATTTTGTTACCTCCCATTAAAAAAAGTTAATAATAATGGATAATTTGCCAGTGAAAAATGCTGCCTATCCGATTTTGCTGCGAGCATTATATTAATGTGGTGAGGTTTCATTAATGTGTACACCAACCCCGACCCAAAACCTAACCATACAGTAATATGATAGCATCATTTGTTAGTAAACAGCCAACCATTTAATGTGTGTCTGAATTGTGGGGTGTTCTATTACTTTTAAAGTAAAGAAAAGTACACACCTGCAGGGCCGGATTTACCTCTTTTGATGACATAGGCAAAAAAATTAAAAATATGCTTGTGCCCCTCTTCCGCATTAATATAACAGGCATAAAATTTCCCTCTAAGTAAACAAATAATTGGTGGGATGGAAACCATTACAGTGCTTTCTGTCGCATTAAGCACTTGCGTTCAGTCATTAAAAATGTTATTAATATTAGTTCTTAATTTGTTTGAAAAAGATACAATTCAATTTATATATAATAATATTGATTACTTGCGTCTGTACGTCTCTCAGCAGAGTTCAGCAGCAAGTTAAACTGCTTCAAGAACCTCGCTACTGAGAAATGTCATATAGCTTTTCAGCTGCAAAACTACTTTATTAATAAATTCGCGGGGCAGCGCAGCACTGACAACAATTTTCTGTCCGCGTGCGTGTTTGTACTGTAACTTACGTGCGACTGTGTGAGAGAAAGGGAGAAAGAAAGCGGGATTTTCGTACATAAAAAAGGTGGAAGACATGAAAATACCTTGTATAATTTTTAGTGGTGGGCCGTTAACGCGAGATTCTTATCGCGCGATAAAAAAAAAACATCGCCGTTAATCTATTTACAAGGTTGGGTTGGAGTCTATACTCGAGCTATGGTGACTTTCACCTTTAGCGCGGATGTATAGCCGAATTACACTGTAGCCTTATTCGTACCCCTAATAATTTTACACTATTACAATATTTATTTACTCAATATCTTCTTGGGGTTTTGATTTTTTTACTGTTATCTCTTCATTGTTGTCCCACCCTGGACAAGCAAGCATAGGCACGTGCCTAGAATGCTTGTACCCTAAATCAGTCCCTGCGTATGCGTGTGCGCGCGTGTGTATAAGTATTGAAATACCATTAAATGTTAATCTTGTGGGCACATTTTTGGTCCCCAAGACTGCAACAGCTTATATACAACACAGATTTAGGTTTTTTGACAATGTACAGATGCATTAACTTTATGTGAGGTTTATGGGTTCCATATGTATTGATCTGTAGTGTCAGTTCAACGGTTAATGAAAACATAACGTGATATGCAATCCATCGACAGTCTGAGTTATGTTACTTTCCAAGAATATGGAAGCACACGTCCCAAAACAAATCTCTAAAAGACAAGTTGACTAATTTTTTGACAACTTCCGCCAAATAAATCATGAAAGATGCATGCATTTAACGATTGCTTACCAAATCTGTTGAGAAGCTATGCAAGGACTCCAGGGTCTCTGCAGAAAAGGCAGTCTTTTGCAGAAGTTTGCGGTCGTTCGTAGATTAGTCAGAAGAATCTTAGAAGACATCTTTCACCTTTACAGAAAAAACTGAGCTAAGAAGAATCTTGGTTTGGGGTTTCAATTCAGAAACTCGGTGCTATTGCAAATCAACAAAAACTCGCAACGTTACCCAAAACAAGACCTGGCGCGCTAACATGCACGATAAACGCACACAACATTAAAATACCATTAAAAAAGCAATCCTGAATTATTAATTAATTGCGATGGTAAAGCATGAACTCTCGACTTCTTAGCAACACTAAGATCTACAACCGAGTTCCCAGAAGTTAATCATTGGACCAACAACACCTCAAGTTGCAAGACAAGCAGCTGCAGTAAAATATAATGAACTGCAGAGGACGCAACAACAAACGTTATCACATCAGAAAGCTGTAATGCATGCATCTGTTAAGCATTTATAAACACATTTGAACGTCACACATTTTTTTGGTAATCTTTAATACAGATGCTTAAGCGAATATTTACTACATGCCCTGATTTATACATGCCAGTTCTGACTGTAACAAAACAGCTGACAATCAATCAAATGCCTAGTGAATACTATACGAATTATTATATTTATATTATTATTACTATTATACGAATCTTGGTGATTTATATCCTGTATCATTTTGTATTATTATCATATGACAGCTGAGCAGGAGTGGGAACGTTTACTGTTGTTCTCGTGTTTTTTCTCGATTGATATCTCTGCTCCCACATCTGGAGGGGAAGTGGGTTGGAAAGGAATGTCGGAAGGCGTAAACGATACAGTTAAGGGAAAAGCATCGGTGCTTCGCGAAGCTTTATTTTCCCAACAATAGTTTCAATTGATCAAATATTCCAGTTTTCCAGGCGCTCTTTTTATTTTCTACATTGGTAGAAAATGTCCATTGTCAGCTTTACGGGGAAAGAAATGGCTTCAAACGATTCGGAGCGTCAGTATTCGACTCTTTAAGATTGAATCACGACTCAGGAGAATGATTCACTCGCTTGTTTTGAATCATTCAAGCGATTATTAGAAAACTAGAGACACAAACTTAACAGAGACGCTTGCTATAAATAACACGTATATTATTTTTTATATTAAATACCTCCATAACTCCATAGGATTTTACCTGCACTTGGTATTGATCGAATGAGGTAAATGCGTCTCCGTAGTTTACCGGTAGATGGCAGTCTACTAAAACGGACTGGTTAACAGGCAGAAGAGGAAGAATATCGGCCCTCATTGGTCACTGTAGAGGCGGCGGGTACATGAAACAAGTCAGTCACTAAAATGTATAATGTGGTTAAATAGCATAACTATTATTATTATAACCAAAGACGTCCTTTGAATCGAATTTCACGCTGAGGAGAATGTAAAACAGACGGAGTCTGAGGATGGACGCGGTGCGGTGCAGTGTGGAGTATTTGTCCGAGTTCAGTGACTGTCAGTCTCACTCAGTGCGCATCATTCAGGACGACACGACTCTTTTTTTGACCAGCGGAGACAGAGAAGTACTCATATTTAATGTCCAAGAGAGGAGAGTCACGGCAAGTGGATGTCTTCTCACTTTTGTGCTCAACTACACGACTTTCAGCCATTTTTACTTACTGTTGTTGTTGTTGTTGTTGTTTTTCAGACCGTGATGCAGTTTGATGCTTCAGTCTTAGATTTGGCATTAAGCGAAGATAAACAACGACTTTATGCGCTTTGCGCCAACGGTGTGCTTTACTCCACCATTATACCGCCACAGTTCAGGTAGAAATACATACTTGCTAAATAAATAATCAATTACTCCCTGCTGAAAAAACAGCTAAAAACCAGCCTAGGCAGGTTGGCTGGTCGTAGCTGGTTTTAGCTGGTCTCCCAGCCTGGCCAGTTGGGTAGTGGCCAATACCCTTCTTAAACCATCCAGCTAAGACCAGGCTGGTTGACCAGTTAAAACCAGCCAACCAGCTTTTTTTTTGTTTTCAGCAGGGAGCTGTTAAAATCTGTATGTACATGTGTGTAATTTACTTACAGCAAACTAGTCTGAAAAAAAACTGTAAAATAAAATGAAATGAAAAAAATTCTTCTGATTTTTGTATTGCACTACTACACAGATTTTTGCCTAATCAAACCATTTTTGTATTTACCCCCCTAGTTCTTCCTCTGTCCTGGTGAACAAAAGTCCTGACAGTGTGCTGTATATTGTACCAGATGATTCCATTGTCCTGATAAACGCCAGTCTGCAGGCATTCACCATAGCCGAGAAGATCCTTGTGACTCTTAGCCTTCAAAAATCCATCTGGAGTTTTGATCTCTATGAAGAGCCTGGATCCGGAGTCAGACCCCTTCATAAACTTGCAAGTTTCCAGGTTGTAACTCTAAATACATGCTGTTTCAACATAACAGAGGAAGATAAAAGCGTGGGTGCACCTCCAGTACTGACTTGCATCTACCCTGAAGGCTCTGCATCAGTCAGCACTCGCCAGTCTGACCTTCATCCTCATCTCGAGCCCCATCTTTTCAGGCTCTTGTTTGGAGTGGACACCTCTTTAGTCAGCTCTCCAGTCATTCTGTGTGGGTTACCTGATGGGCGTATTTGCTGCTTTCCTTTGTATGTCCCCACCCTGGCTGGTCCTAGAGGAGAACAGAGATCTCCGGTCAGAGTACTTCAGAGCTTAGAGCAGCCGGTCGTATTTATTGGAACCTGCATCTCTGGAGAACATGGACCTCAGTGTCTTGTTGCAGTTGGTCAAAGAGGCAAACTTCTAATGGTCAAAAGCAAACAAGCAAGCTTGGAAGGAAAAAAGGCAGATTATAGTAAGACTGAGTTAAAGTGCTTTCATTACACATACATTTGCCACATACATATATATATATATATATATATGTATGTATGTATGTATGTATGTATGTATGTATGTGTGTGTGTGTGTGTGCGTGTGTTTACATATAAATTACAAATAAGTTTTGTAATCTATGTTGAATTCACATTTTCCAGGCTTCAATGAACATAGTGTACAAGGACCAGTGCTGTGTGCCTGTGTTGATGATAAGCGGCTGTTCTACAGCTCTCTCAAAGACCTGCACGCTCTTCAGCTCACCACAGCATCATCATCAGAAGCAACAGGAACTGAGTCCCAACTGCAAGCTCTGACCTCAGACAGTCTTGGTGTGTGCAGGGTTATAGCAGTTGCTGGGCCCTATACTAACTCCACAGGTACAGTGCATTCATTATTGATAAATCTGTGGTTTTGCATTGTTTTAAGTCACTAACACAAAGTGTTTGTTTTTAAATTGTAAGGATCTATGAAGCTTTTGGCGGTATCTTTGAGTGGAAGACTGCTTTGTGTGAACCTTCCTCAAGGATCTGAAAACGGAAATGTTCCCAGGTTGCCCTCATCTCTGGCCGGCCAGAGAGTAAAGGACCTCCTGGCTTCTATCGCAAACATCTGGGAGAGGTCCGTTTCATGCTTAATCATTGAAAAGACTACTGGTTTTTCAGTGGCAATTACCAAATGTCAGTTTTTGGATTTATTTAAACTTTATTATTTAATATTTCTAGTCATAGTTGCAAAGTGATTTTTTTTTTGTTCATAAATCTTCACATCATGTTACCGTTTTCTACAGGGCAGAATCCTTGAAACACAACCTTGCGGAGAAAAATGAGTCTCTCAAGCGTCTTAATCTAGTCATAAATGTTTGTAGCCTACTGTTGGACAACTGTGGGAATGAAAAGGCGTGTAATGTGGGCCACAAACATCCAATCAGCTGCCGTGGTGTAGCTAGGTGGAGCTCATTGCTCCAGAGAGACCTTTTGACTCTAACATGTGTACTTGAAAATTCAAGTGGATGCACATTGGAACATGGCTGGACTTTATGCATTCAGGTCCACCCATTATCCAAAGGTCCAAATACAGAGGGCTCATCTAGGACATACTCGTTCCCATTCAAGAAACTGGATTCTGGTCAGAAACTGGATGTAACCATTCCTCTTGAAAGCACTGGTGGGCTGTCTCTGCCAGTGAAAGTCTACTGTTCTCTTGCTTTCTCCCTTTCTGCTCTGTTTAGTCCTGAAGCATCTTCTCCTGGTGTTTCTCAGCTCCTGACAGAGGTGGGCTCCATCAGTGCACCTTTGAGTACTTTAACAGTGGACTGGCTTGATGCTTTAAGGCTAGACCGATCATTTTCACACGGAAACATCAGACATAACACTGTCACAGATGGCATCCAAGCCTTCCTGCATTCCAGAGGAGTGTTAACTAAGGATTCTGATACTACTACCAAGCCAGGACCCATCACAGTGATGGTCAGGGTTTCATCAGAGCTTCTAAAGACCAAACTGCACCTCTCAGCAACCAGCAGTCCAGAAACATGCATGTCTGTGCTAAACTGGCTGGTATCACCTGAGGCCACAGGACAACCGTTGATACAAAGTCCAATGATTTGTACCTACAGCCCAGATGGATGCTCTGTCAAGCTTCTGGTCAAAGAGGTGCTGACTTTATACTACAATTATGCATTTATGAGTGTACGGTTCTGTAATTTATAATGAGTTTGCCATGTCTTCCCTCAAGGTAACACTGGGAGATTTCTGTTCTGATGAACCTCTGGAAGTTTTGGAGATTCGGGTGGAAAGTACATCTCTTGCAGCGGTTTGTGGACTGCATCATGCCATCCTAAGACGCCTTCAGGTATTTTTCTTATGATAAAGTATTTCCATTTTTTTGAACATGGACATACAGTTGAATCAGACTTAGATGGTGGCAATTTCAACAGGTCTTGCTCAGAGACTCGGCTGTGAAATGTGGTCATTTAAAACAGCTAAAGGCACAGAGCTTGTTTGAAGCTGTACGGCATGTTGAGGTAGATCTGATTCCCTTCCATTTATTTCTTTATTACACTGTAACACTGTGATTAGTATTAATTCACATGCATCGATTGACAGTTTTGCTTTAAACACTTCAAACAATAACTTTTTCTTCTATTGCCAGTCTCTTTTTAAAGACCTTCAGGATGCTCAGAATCAAGCAGCTCTTGGTGGCACACTGAAGATGAACAAGAACTCTGAGATCCTGTTCCGCGTTTTTCTGCAGCTGAGGGAAAATCCGCTGGTCATTCTCTGATTGGTGTACACAATCAAAAGCCTTTATTACTGTTATTTTTTAATCAGTAAAGGATGTAGAACCTTATATGGATTAATGAAAGCCCATTTCTGCCACTAAAAAAAATAAAAATTAATGATGTGACTTATTTTCTCAGATTTGCCTAATACAAATATGCAATTCCCAGAAATGTGAGATATAAACTCCTAATAGTGAGAAATTAAATCAGAATTGCAAAATGTAAACTGGTAATTCTGAGAAATTAAGAAACTCGCAATTTTGAGAACATATCTTTTTTTCCTCCTCAGAACTGGACCTTATATTACACAAATCTAAGAAACAAAATTGTGAGAGAAAAATAAAAAATAGAAATAGGCTTCAACAGTTGTTCCATACTTGTTTTACTTTTAGGATACAAATACCTTTGCTTTTTGTGTCCTATTCATCATCACTTATTCCATGATCAATAAAACACTGTATATACAAACAGGTATGGAAAAAAATTACAGATAAAGACTAACTGTAAGTGTATTAGTCTCTGTGTAAGTCTCTGAAAAATGTAATATACATTAAAATGTTTGATACTTTAGTCTGCTGGTTGTGTCTCCAGATTGAAAAGCTTTTCTCTGAGCCGATAGTATCTTCCTTCTTTAGCCATGAGCTGCTGATGTGTTCCTTGCTCCACGACTTCACCTCCCTCCATGAAGATAATGTGGTCTGCTTTCTCTACAGTCTCCAAACGATGAGCTATCACAAGTGCTGTCTGATCCGTTATGTTATTGAGCACATCTTGAACCTGGAAAATAAGATCATGAATGGATACCGTGAGAGAACCCCTGAATTGATTATGTTACAGCAGATTTAAAAAAAGCATACAACTGCTTCAGATATTAGGATTTTAGTGTTAATATCAGAGGAGTCCGTACAGCTTGTTGGGTGCTGCCGTCCATGTGGCTGGTGGCCTCGTCCAAGATGAGAATCTGTGGTTTCCTTATCAGAGCTCTGGCTATGGCAATGCACTGCTTCTGCCCTGCAGACAGCTGACCACCACACTCGCCAACATCTACAGAAAAAGCATCCAGATTTAACCTACTCACTTTAGAGAGTTTATGTTATGTATGGAATAGCACAGAATCTACCTGTGTCATATCCTTGCTCCAAATTGCATATAAAGTTGTGTGCATTGGCTTTCCGGGCAGCTTCTTTTACTCTATCAAGTGTGCAGTCCTTCAAACCGTATTCAATATTATACCTCACAGAGCCAGAGAAAAGCACAGGATCCTGGGATACCATTGCCACCTAATCCGAATAAAAGAGATTGATGTATCAATTTACAAACTACTAATTTCACCGAACCATCCAACTGAACTGGTTGTTTGCAGATTCTCCTCAAGATTATAAATGTTGGTGTAACTTTCCTTGCCTTTTCATGCAAGTATTGGTGTTGGTAGCGATACAATGGTTCTCCATCCAAAAACACCTCACCCTCCTTTGGTTCATAGAACCTCTGCAGCAAGCACACGCAAGAGGTCTTCCCACCACCAGAAGGTCCAACTAATGCCGTCAGCTTGCCTGGGCTCAATTCCAGTGTAACAGACTGCAAAAATTCAACAATAAGTACATGCAAAACCAATGAGCACTCTTTTGTCTAGACAAAAACATACCTTAAGTGCTTTTTCTTTAGGGCGGGAGTGGTATGAAAAGGTGACCTTTTCAAAGGTTAGTCTTCCCTTAAGCTTCTCTGGGGCTAAATCGCCTTCCTCTCTCATCTGTGGCTTCCTGTCAAGCAGCTGGAAGACCTTAACTGCTGATCCTACGGTATTCAGCATGTCTCCATAGATGTATACGAGATGCTGAAAATATAGTTAACGGATAGAGTTTAGTCTCTAAATGAAGAGTCCTATTACTGTAAAATTCTACCTGCCAGTCATACCTTCATGTTGGTCACCATGTCCTTCTGATAGAACACAAACGCAAGGAGGCTGCCGCTGCTAAGCTGTCCAGAGGAGATGAGATTTCGGCCTTGGAAAAGCATTGCTACCTTCAAGCCTACTGTAATGAACTAAAATGCAATGAAAGTAGAATCAATTAAACAATATTTTGGAGTCTGGTGCATGCAGATCGGGGACTGTATATGCTTTACCCTGCGTATTAAGAGATGGACGGCACTGTAGATGCCTTTACGCCTCAGAACCTGGAGCTTCCTGTTGAGAGTCTGTTCATAACGCTGTTGCTCCTGATGTTCTGCCCTAAAACTGCGCACAGTCTTCATCGACCCAATGACTGAAGACGCCAACTCTGTAGTCTCTGCATTACAGTCCTGGAGCTCTTTGGCCGTTTTCTGATCAGAAAGGGGAGGCATTTTGAATTCAGTGTGGTCGGTTTTTAAAAATGTCAAGACGGGCTGAAGAACACCTTTATGAAGCTGTGTGAAGCCAACAGGACAGGGTTTACTAACCTGGTAGATGTTGTTGTATGAGTTCTGTATGAAAGCCAGAAGTGGCATTTCGATGCAGGTGAGAAGGGTTAACTGCCAGGATAGGCGCAACATAAAGAACAGCATGCCACATGTCTTCACCAAACTCCGCAGTAACACATTCACATTCATGGCCACAGAACGTCCCATTTTATCAGTGTCAGAGATCAAACGTGACGTGAGACTACCTATAAGAGAGATTTTAAAAAGTACATTATCTGAAATGTGAGCCTGGACCACAAAACCAGTCATGAGTGTAAATCTTTCTGAGATTTATACATCATGTAAAAGCTGAATAAGCTTTTCCATTGATATATGGTTTGTTTAGCATTAGACAATATTTGGCCGAGATACAATTATTTGAAAATCTGAAAATCCATATGAAGTTCTTAGCAATGCATATTACTAATCAAAATAAAGCTTTTATATACTTACAATAGGAAATAACTTCATGGAACGTGATCTTTACTTAAAATTTATTTTGACCCATACAATGTATTTTAGGCTTAAGACTTGAGGTTTTTATGGTCCAGGGTCATAAATGTACCATTTAGCAGCTTTGTTTACTTTAAAAATAACATCACATAAGCAGTGGAATGCAGTCTCACAAGATGTGTTTTTAACCTTCTGGGGATCTTCAATCATTTTATGTTTGTTGTCATGTTTAAGTTGAATGCCTCTGGGCTTTACTTGACAATGCATTTTTTTTTTTAAACTGTTGGTTGGATTTTCATTGCACTCAGAAGTTGTGGCAGATCAATGCAAGATAGTAGGGATGAGGTTTTAACTGAAAATTCCAGCACACGTCACCAGAAAAAAAGTAGTTTTCACCAGAAGATTGACATTAACTGTTCACAATGACATTTAAAACATTCATTTAGAAAATAGATAAAGTGTACTAAACCCACTGAAGTAAAGGGACAGGTACCTGGTTTGTTTTCTTCAAAGAAGTTAATCTCCTGCTTCATGAGGTTCTGGAACAGCATGTGTCGTATTCTTTTGTTGAGTCTGCTGAGGCTGCACATGAACATCCCGCCGCGCATACCACCAAACATAGAGCTTAAAGACACAACAAGTGCACAGTTCATTCCAAAACAAACCAGTTTGTACAAGAAGGAATTAGTTTTAAGATATTTGTTATGGCAGTGATGTTACGCTGACCTTCCGAGTGAGCACAAACCCATGAGTCCAATAGCCCACAAGAAATTGGTGTGCTGATACTTTCCACTCAAAATGTCAATAACTTTGCCAATGCAGTACGGGATGAATGTCTCAACTATTAAAAAAAAAAAAAACAGGTACCATAAAAATGTTTTGTATTTCTCTGGATCTATGTTCATAGTTCCTTGTATGTAGATAAAAAAATGCACTGAAATCATTTAAAATCAAGAACTAACTAATTTTATAATTTCCTCAACCAGGAGAAACACTCACACAGAGCTGCCAGGCTGAGGAACAGGAAGGCCGCCCCAAGATGAAGATAGTCAGGTTTGGAGTATCGAATGACCCTCATTAGGAGTGCTTTGGCCTCTTCATCTTTCTTCTGGTTTCTGGCACCCTTAGATGATGCACCATGCGTGAAGGCCATCTCCCACACAATATATATGAGAGTAGATGTCGCAGAGCTCAGGAACACCATGCCAGGGTCAGGAACGGGGCTGAAGCCTCTCAAGGTCCCGTGCAGCATTGTCTGTATACTGTCAAACACTGGAGGTAGGAAGCTTAGTAGGGCTATCCATCGCTTCAGGAGAGGCTGAATGCTGGTGTCCACAAAGATTGTGCTTAATGAATAAAGCACAACGCAGCTGATGACCCTGAGAGCCCACAGGCACCACAGATCCAGACTGCCCTCTCCATCCAGCCACAGCAGTGTGGCCCACACACAAACCCAGATGACAAGATCGCAGCACAACAGGCAGAAATGCACAGCGGCAGTACTACAGATAGGGTGAGCCTTTGGAGACATCTTAAAACTGAAAAGATAAAGATGAATTAGACAAACCAGTCTAGAATGCTTTCAAAGCCTGGTCACGCTAACGTTAGTCTTTTAGCTGATGGGCAAGCTGGTCTCTCAGCGTGACCCACTGTAACCCATTTAATCTGACGTAACGTTACAAGCTAAGACTTTGGCTAGTTTACGTTTTCAGTAGCATCAATCGTCTCTAGTGAGTTTAAATATACAAACAAGCGCTAAACAACATAAACAGTCTTACAGTTCTTACCATTAACGTTAGCCGCTCTCGTTGCATTTTGTGGCAAGATCACTTTTGGTTTCACTTTCACTTGTGGGTGGTGTCAAAGCAGTTTTTCAGTTTCGTTAATGAGACTCGATTTAGAGAGTGCGTTTAATAGCCGCATAGTTTATCTAATATGAGGCAGTGTGCCCTAAACACGTTTTTATCTCAAATTTCTACTGTACGTGGGACTTGACGTTGTACGCTACGTCGTCTGTTGTCGACTCACCAGCAGAGGACGCTGTTTGGCGCGTGTTTGTTCTTCGCGAGACCAGCAGCCAGCGCTGTTTAGCCAATATCATGAATTATGGGCGATGTCATGTATGAGCAGACATTTGTTTTTCTCCTGACCAAGTGTGAAATTAAGGATTTTAACAACAAAGGTGACAATAACATTTACTATCATTATACTTAAAAAAAAAAAAGAGTTTCTTTAAACAAATATACAGAATGATAACACAAATGAAAAACTTTCCTTCAAACATAACCAGAAAGTGAAGACGGGTTACCCAGGTTAAATAAATCAATCAAATCTAAAATGAAAAACAGAGCATTTTTCTGCTTACATCTTTATTATGAAATTTAAATTGAGTACAGAAATAAACGTTTTATTGTAGTAAATACTTTGTATAATACATTGTCATATAACCGATTCTCTCTCAGGGGCTAGTAGCCCTTTCTGCTTAAATAAGCTGGTCATTTGCTTTGGAAAGTAACAAAACAACAGAGATTGACGATGACCAACAACATGCAGAGTTTAAATATAAATCAGCATGAAGTGAAATGTGACACTTGTAATTCATGACTCTAAAAATAGCCCTTTGCACCCTTAATTTCAAACACAATCTTTTTCAGTACTAACCCGTGAAACTTACAAACGAACAAATAAACAAACCCAAGGGCGCCTATTTAGGTATTGTCATACTCGATCACCGAGAACCTCAAAACATGAAGTCTGAGTTTTAAACCTTGGTTATGTTTTCTGAGACAACCTTTTGAGCCTATGTGCAATAATAGCAAAACAATTTTCTAATGATTTATTATACAGTACATGTCCTACCCTTTGGGAACTGGATGTGTAGATGCAACAGACCAACAATCTTCCTTAAGGGTCAGGTCTTTCAGTGCATGATATTATATCACACAAAGTGGGCAACACTTTACAAATAAGGTGTCATTTGGTGACATCAGTTAACGTATTAACATGAACAAACAATGAACACTACATTTATTAACCTCTTTATTAATCTTTGTTAATGCGTTGTTTGTTCATGTTACGCAACTTATAAACACTGTTGAAATATTATTCATTGTTAGGTTAATGTAGCTAATTAATGATAACTAATGAACCTTATTGTAAAGTGTTACCAAAAATGGACAAAAAACACAGTGTGATATATGCTACTTTTCAGACATTTGAGTTCAGCAAGATTTTTTAAGAGAAATACTTTTATTCAAGGATGTATTAAATTAAAAGAATGAAAGTGGCTTTACCAGTTTTTAATAATAAGAAATGTCTCTTGAAGTATTATGACACTAAAGACAAGAGTAATAGCTGTAAAAAATAATTTACATTTTAAAATATATGAAAATATATTACTGCAATATTACTGCATTTTTTAACACATAAAACCAGACTTGGTGAGCGTGAGAGACTTGTTTCAAAAAATCTGATCAACCTCAAACTCTTGAAGAGTAGTGTAACCAGCAAAAATAATAATAATGAGGAAATTTTTTATTATTAGAACGACATGAAAAACCCAGTTTCCTGACTTCGAATAGCTTAATTTCCTGGGCAAACAACTTCAGCATTTTGAAGTGTTTATAATATTTACTTGAATTCAAAGGACTGCATTAACGGATGTCATTGTATAGCACTAATATACTATATAAATCAAACTAGTGATGTTTGCAAGCCACCACCAGTGTCATAAAACAATGTGCAAAGCAACCAGGGTTTGATGCTTAAATAAAACAGCTATAAACAGCACATCCTGTGCTACTAATAAATGGCAAAAAAACATATTTTTGTACCTGATTGTTATGATTAACTAAGGCATACAGTAAAGCACACTGATCCAGGTCAGGCATCTGTGATTTTTTCTGCTTCTGATGATGAGTTATTTGTCTTGTCCCCATCTGTAGGCACACTGCTGTACTGGCAGTCCAAGTCCAAATTGGCTGAAGGCTTAGCTGGAGTCCCAGACGCTGGTGAGCTGTTCTTCTGGGCCGCATCACAAGAGTCCAGCCAATAAAAGGAAACCATAAGGAATAGAGCTGATAATGCCACGGAGATGCTGCAGGCCACGAACACATATGTGTACTGGTCAGTGCGGTCCACAAGGATTCCTGGAACACAGGTGCAAAGATATTACAAATTTATTACAAGAACTACATATGTTCAAAATATGGTCATTATTGTGAAAATAATCGCCAAAGCATGAGTAATGCATGGGGGGGGGGTTACGATCTTAAGCCAAAAAGGTGTACTTGGAAGCAGTACAAAGTGCTAGGCAGTGCTTGAAACAACTAAGGACATTTGTGTATGAAAGAACAGTCAGTATGACCAGATTGAGATCAGAGCCTTTACTCCCACCAACACGTAAACCTAGATTAGCGCTGATACAATAGAGGACATTCCATTCTTTTTACTCAAACACGAGCACAGACCTCCACTCTGATAGCTACACAATCAAACATTTAATTCATTCTGCATCATAGAGTGATTTGTTCTTCTTTTTTATTTTTAAATGATTTTGGCAGGACAGTTGAAACGTGACAGGAAAGAACGTTCATTTCCTGATCTGAGGCAGATTTGAACAAGAGATAAGAGCAGTGGCGTTTTTTAGGTAATGCACTGTAAACTCATTTTTAAAAGTCATACGAATGTGTTAACTAATCACCATTAGTAAAAAAAATACAAATAAATGAAATGCATTAAAATAAAAAAATTATATTTGATAAAAATCCATTTTATTTTAGATTGTAATAATTATTGTTTTTAGTGTTTGTTTTTTTTTTTTTTACACATTATTGAAGCTTAATAATGCGGCTTATAAAGCTTAATAAAAGGCTTATATATAATACCTTTTATATAATAAATAATAAATAAACATCAATATTTACCAACATTTTTTTTTTTACATATGCATTTGCAATATGTAGGTACGTATTTATGTGTGTGTGCACGTGTGTCTGTGTTTCTGCAGCAAATATAAGTGGTTGTGTTGTGTGGCAATTGTAGTAAAAATGTTCTATTTGTTTCAATCTTTCAATAAATATTAGGTTATAAAGCCGCATGCAAAATAGTTACAGTTTGCTTAAATTAGTTTTAGATGAAGTATGTCACACTTCAAGGTTGTCAACCGCCTTTTATATTATGTGAATGTACTGTTTATGAGGGCTGTTCGACGAGGCAGATATTTACTGTACCTACAAGCCATTGTTCAAAAATGTTTGTTTGCAGTAAAGCAGCTCTTTATTGCCTGTGCAGGTTGTAAATGACTGTACTGCAGGCAATGGCCAATCCGTAACATTATCAAAAAGATTTATCAAAATATGAGTATGTTGGGGTTTTTTTTTTTAAGGGGGCAAAAGTAAAATGGCCCAAGTAATGATGAAAGGCTCAAATAACTATGACTATAGAGGCTATGCTTGTTGTCTCAAGTCTAGAGCAGACACAAATGTTGAAATACCAGCACGACCACATTTAAAACAGTGTCTGTCTGTTTTGGTATCTGGAGTTTAAATGGATACGATAGATCATGTCTAGGCTTTGTTCTGTGAGTCATACATATTCAGGCAGTACCATAACACATAATTCAAAAACAAGGTTACCTGCGAGAGGAGGTCCAATTAGCAGCGTAACACTTTCCATGATAGACAGCAGACCGAGCGCAGAAGGGAATCGACTCATCTCCACCGTGTCCATGAGGACGGTGAACATCAGTGAGCCTACCACGCTCATGGATAGTCCGTAGATCAGCACATACAATAACAGCACTGAGAAACTGGCAGAAATGCAGCAGATACTATTACTGAGTCCATTTAAGAGGAGTGCAGCTGAGAAAACGTAGATGTGTCGACCTTTAAACCAGGACAGGCTGAAGAGCACTCCGGCAGGAGGACGCACAAAGATGTTGACAAAGCCCAGGATGGAAAGCAGCAGGGCCGCTCGACTCGGATCCATTTTGTGAGCTGTTGCGTATGGGACCAGGTAAATGAGTGGCACCACAAACCCCAGCATCATCCAAGTTATACCCAGTGCAAAAACCCGAAATCGTGCGTTACAGCAGAAGAGGTCAAAGGCCATGTGTTTTCTGAGGGACGATGCAAAACCATGGAAGATCCCCAGCACGCATCCCTTTTTGTCTGCGGGTATGGGACTGTTGCTTATCGCCTCCGACTTTCTGGGCTTGCGAGGCCTGATGGGTCTCATTACGGCTCCGCAAACACAGCAGTTGAGCAGCACAGCCCCGAGGACCAGAAAGCTTCCTCTCCAGCCCAGCGTACTCTGCAGATAGTCACCTAAGAAAGGCAATGTACACAGACCCAGAGCAGTGCCAGTGGAGGACATCGCATTGACAAAAGGACGACGGCGCACAAAGTAGTGGCCAAGTATAGTGACCGCGGGCTGGAAACTGAAACAGAAACCCAGACCTGTGAAGCAAACAGAGTAAAGGATTATATAGAACTGACTGCTGGATGACAGTGAACACATATTATTTAATTGCATGCAAACAATTAAAACTGTAAATGCATATATACATCTAAGCTGTAACTGTATTTATAATTGCAAAATTTATATTTATTAATGTCATTATTGTGTGCTTTAATAATAAAAAAATAATTTGTATAATTGAATAATGAATGTACTTATTATTATTTGTATATCACTTAAGTAATCTGTAACTGCAAATAAAATAATAGTTGTTGTTGTTGTTATGATATATGGTTTAAAAATGTATAACCAATCTATTAAAAACAAATGCATTAATTATTATTACTTGTATATCATTTAAGGGCGAAATAATAAATACATAAAATAACTGTAAATACTGTAACTAAATACAATAATAATTGTTGTTTGTATCTGGTTTAAATAATTAATAATCAAATAATTAATAAAATATTTATTATTAGTAGTACATAATATAATAATTTTTCGTCAATTAATTAATAAATACATCATTTTAGTAAGCAATACAAATAAGACAAATAATATTTTATTGATAATATTAATTATAAATATAAATAACAATAGTTTTTTTAAATATGTATTTTATATTAAAGTATAACAGACACTAATAATTATGTTATTATATTTACAATCAATTAATAATATTATATGTAATAATCAATTAATAATAAAGTTAAGAACAAATGAATAATTAATACATTTATCAATTGTTTAAATTATTTGAACTTTAAATATTATTATAATTATTATTATTAATAACAATAATAATAACTATTAATTAATTATCATTGTAATAAATACATACTTTTTTTTTTACGACTTTTTTACTAGTCGTATAACTCTGTTTGTTGCTCCATTCATGTTTTTAGCATCTAAAACTTCTAAAACTGTTTGTGGGTCGTCTGATTAACTGGAATATTTAAGCCAATAATAAATCAGCTACTTTTGTATTCATATCAGATCAGCTGGTGCTTAGTGGTAATCATAATGATGTTAACGCAATCACTGTTTTTTTTTTTTTTTCATCTACAAATCATTTCATAATCGCTTCCTCTGGTGACTTACTGACCTGTGATGACCCCAGTGGTGATGTATAAGTGAGTGATGGAACGTGAGAAAGAGCTGACCGCCATCCCAAAACCACTCAGCACTCCCCCAAACATCACTGTCGCCCGGCAACCAAAGTGTTCCACCAGCACACTACACAGAGGACCTGCAAGAAAAAAAAAAAGAAGCTTAAATTTGAGATGGTTTGCTCCTAAGATACCAGCATGCCATGCTGTTTCCTACAGACCCTTTTTTTCACAGTCCTCTGCTCAAAACACCACCCTAGAGCAATAAACAGCCTTGTTCAAATATGTTAAGTGAAACATCAACACACAAGTAATTGATGTACGGCAGCTGAAGAGGTAATAAATTATGGAGCTGTTCCTCTTTTTATGATTATTATGACTACCACTAAAAGATGTTCCACACAAACATGTACATCAAACACTGGTATTTATTTGACATCTCTGCTGGATTAAAATAAAATATCCACCTAAATTAGATCAAATAATGACCAAAACTTCCTTCTGCACACGTATGCATTCAGTGCAATTACTGTACTTGTTTTACACATATACACAAAATATTAAATACAAATAAAAGTTTGAATAAGTGTTTTTACAAGTAACACAGGTCTCTGGACTGGAAGTATTTTTGCAGGTTAAATGCTGATTAAAGGAACAGTTTACCCAAAAATGAAAATTCTGTCATCAGGTGGTTTTGGGTCACCAACAAAATACTATGGAAGACGTCAATGGCGATCCAAAGCAGCCTGGTTACAAACTTTCTTCAAAAATTCATACAGATTCGGTACTACTTGAGGGTAAGTAAATGATTTTTCATTTTTGGGTGAACTATTCCTTTAAGTTTGACCCAGTTTAATATGCAGACTCAAGTACAGTATAAGTAAGACATTCATAGGTTGATTCCACCAAAAATGTAAACACTGCAACTCTGTGGTGCTTTCAAAATATTCCCCCGTATTTTTGACCAGCTTGACTCAGCTACATTAGCTCAGGGGTTCTCTTTTATTCATTAACTGAAACCATTAGATGCTAAATATTTTCTTGAAGTATAGAATAATCCAATACTTTTATAATATTTCATTTTTGTAAGGTTCTAAGGGTTTTATTTGTGAAGTCATTTATATAGGGCTGCACAAATTTGCCAGAAATTTTTTTTTATTATTTTATTATATATTGCTACTTCTGGGACAAAAAGACACAAAGAACTCTGTTTCTAATTGAATTATTACGTTTAAGAGTTTTCACACTTAGTTCTACAACCAACTAATGCTACAAATTCCCAAAAAAATATTTATGCCTTAAATAATTTTTCACTTTTATATGTTCAAACTCTCAAGCTTTTAACACGTAAACATATCCTTGAGTTTTTATTTTGCTGTAGTATTGGTGAAATGCTGCAACATTCTGTTCAAAAGAATATAATTGTGTTGTCCTACTGGAATAGAAACAACAGACTTCTCTATAACATCCTCACCTCCGGCATGCAGAGCTGACGTCATTATTGATGGCACCCAAGACGTCTCACTGTTACTGGCTTGAAATTCTTCCTGGAGGTCTAAGTAGAAAATACCAATGCAGGAGGGGAAGGCCAGCGTCAGAGCTAAGACAAGGATGGTAGCCACCAGGACCACCCATCCCCAGCCTCCATCTGGAGCCTCGTAGGTAACTGGACGAGCTTGATCAGAAGGGGGCCCTGGTCCTTGTTTTTGTCTCTCCTCAGATTCAGGCTCACATAGCTCCCCCGACTCCTGCTCCATGCTGGAAGGTTGCTGAGGTGCCATATTTTCCAGTCTGATGGTAACCAAGTCACTGCCACCTGAGTTTTTCCACTTGATCCAGGGAGCTTTGGGCCATCAGCAGCAGAAGAGCAGGGCAACACATTCTTGCATATTCTATATCCTCCAAATAATGCTATACACCTATACAAAAAAGGAAAAAGAGCTTATCTTATTACACAAACACAATGTTTAAAAAGTAAGCAAACGAGCAACTTTAAAATACAGAAATACAAAGCAAAATATTGGGTGGAATCACAAAACTAAGGTCCTGTAAACTCCTCTTCGTTTATCTTTCAAGTTCAGGTAGCCACGAGAGGTATTTGCTCACATGCACCTTAGACATTTTTCACGGTTTGCCAGGCCTCAGCTGTAAAACTGAATCCTAAGTTAATATCTGGGCTATCTAACAAGCTTACTGTAGCCAAAGCAAATAGAATATCGAGAGCTGTAGCTTTTCATTGGATTCATTAACTAAATGGCCACGCCCTTGAATGAATTAGCCTACTATTTAGAAGTTACCGAAAGCAAATGATACACAAAAGTACAGTCATTTATTTATTTTTTTTAATTAGACCATTGTTTCTGCCTTCTCTACCGCTTTATCAAAGTCATGCATATGATTCTGCTAAAGGCTTAGGGTGTGTGCACACTCTGGTAATAAAATATTCATTATGGTATAAAATATTAATTATGATTTACTCAAACCATGCACAAAAAATACACCCATGAGTCGCCACCTACTGCCTCAACGTGTGTCTGAACCAACGAATGAAAAGATTAGACTTGGATTAATACAAACTTCCTCCACTGGTGTTTTTGTTCAGTTTCTACAGCTGTTTTAGGGTGTTCTGAACATGACGACATTATCTCTGCTTGTCAGGAAGAAGCGACTAAATGAACAACAAAGGAAGATATGGAAAGCCGACGCGCACGTGCGACTTTTTTCAACAAGTGCTACGAAAACACTTAAGACGTGTATGGAAGGCTATAACCCTTTAGTAAGCTGTCAAATAAACAGTCTTTTTTTAAATTAAAATTTGCCACAAAACAAGGGTCAAACATCAAGTGTCAACATTTCATCCTGTCGTTCAAGCCAAACGTATTGCCAGTCTGGAACACGACACAATCCAAAGCTTGAAAAGACAGTAATGTAATAAACAACAAACGCACCTTTTCTCCGCGTTTTCAGGCATCCACCCCAGCGCCGTGTCTCCGTGCGGCGGAGGCTGAGGAGACTGTCATATCAGCGGTAGGAGGAGACACTCCGGGCGGTGGGAGCAGCTTCAGGATCCAACCGATTAACAAAAAGCTAATATAACAAGATGTTCTCTTACATATCACTATAACCACACGCCCTAAACGGAAAGCTAAATGGAAGTGGTAACGGCTCCTTTAAAAGCAGTCTACGCGTAGAGAAATTTGAGCACCGGGGCGATGGCACGGCATTTCCTATTGCCTTTACCCTAGAGCAGCTCAGTATCATCCGCATAGGGTCGCGCTCAGGGGCGGGTTCCTGTAAGCTGGCGTAGTTGAGCACAATAACAGAATATCCTTTATTAAAGTGCGTTTTAAATCCATAACTACGGCAAGTATAAGGATTAAAACCTAACTTTGTCCCAACAGTACAACATTAGTGTTAAAAACATACATACATACAAAACATAGAGTCGCGTGACGCAAATCTCAACCTAATCACACTGTATTATATTTCCTTACTAACCATTTACAAGTGGAAAAAAACCCACACAATGACCTTTCAGCGTCTTTAATTTATGAGTAGCTTTAGAAATTCCACCCCCCAAAAAATGTTAAGTCTGACCAAACCTGTTTAACTCAAATTATTCAGTTGGACACGCTTGACAGAATGACTGAGTCTACATTCATTATTATTTATTCAGGGGGGAAAGAAAGACTAGTGAGATTTGTCCTCCTTTGTGTTAGTTAGATAGTCATAGTGTTTTGGTCGAATTTATGTTTATGGGTATATCTTCAGTTCAAATATGGTATTATTTACATGGTTCCCACGGTCATGAAATATCAGGGAATTATAAAATGATGGTTTCCTAACATGGCAAAAAAACTAACATTTTAATAGTTAATAATAAAAACTGAATGAAATAAGGCTCTAAAATATTTAGCCAACCAGAAATGACCGCTGTGGGCACAATTTAGATTTTTTTTTCAAAATGTTTTGTTAGCGGTTTTACGTTTTTTAAACAGAATACATAGAAACAAAGTTCTGATAAAACATTGTAAACAAAATAAGCAAACCACAAGTCTGAAACACGAACACATTTTATGATAAAAATCATACATTATCATTTTGCAATCTGTACATTGCAAGAAACTGCATCAGAAGACAAACTTAAAAAAAAAAAATAAAACAATGAAAAAGGACAGTCTGATCAAGACTACTTATTTCCAGAACACTTAGCTCCACAGCCTAGTGACAAATTTGACACTTTACATCAATACTGTTGACAATGCAATACATCCAAGACATCTGATGAAAGAGCAGGTTTGTAGCACGTTAAAATGTGTGTGTACTGTATATTAAAGCATGCAGGTGTTGTAGACTAACTCTTATGGCAGAAAAAAACAACTCTTAAGTTAAACACGGACCTTATTTTTTAAATTTTATCTGAAAAAGTTATGACAGAGGTCTGCACTTTAGGCCAGCTCAAAAACATTGGTTGAAAGCTATATTTTTATCAGATACATGGGATGTTGCATAAGCATATTTAGCCTCAGCAAGCAAGTTTTTCCAGTAGTACTGCATTGGATTTTATCGATTTCTGTACAAAACAATTCAAACAGGGCCATGTTTTTATTTCAATTTCCACTTAATACCATCTGTCAGCTGTCCATGCACCAATTCACCTTCACAATATGACAACATCCCAGCATATAACATTATATTCCCAACACATTGCATGCTTCCATGTTGGCGTTCCAATACACCAACATCCTGTTTTTCAGAATAGCATATATCTTTTTTCCCCACAAAGAAAATCTCTTCATTTATATATCTTTTTGTTTGATTTTAAACAACATGTGGCACAAAAACGTAAGGAAGAATAGATTACCGAGGAAAAAGAGACACACAGAATCCCACAATCCCAAGTGCTCAAAGCATTAGCAGTCGGTGACATCTATATCGGTTTCCTAAATTAAACTGGAGACTGCTCATGACATTTATTTATGCCTCGCATGGGGTTTGACTCTAAAAATAGAACAAAATCTAAAAACAAAATACGCACACATTGAGAACATTATAACGCAGGTAGGTGCAAAATGAAAAGTGCATAGGGGGTAATAGTGGAAAAGCTAAATACAGATAAACCACTGAAACAAGAACACTAACAAAGTCAGGGGAAACGGGCACAGTCAGTATCTGAGTCAAGGAACAGAACTGATTTAGTCAAAACAAACATGAAATAAACACCATTTCTGTTTTTAAAGAGGAGTAATCTAGGAGCGAAGACATGTAGGGCACGACAGGTCAAAGGCACAACACTAGACAAACAACTGGGACGGAGAGAGACTTAAACAGCGCCACCTAGATTTGAATCTAGGATTCTTATTTGAAATTAGACCTTAAACCTATTTGAACAATGGAAATGTACAATAGGATCCTGTGAGAGAGAGCCAAGGTCCTGTTACAGGAGCTTCAATGACTAATAATTGGGGCTGAACAAATAAACTCTTTCCGTTGGGGGGGTGGGGGGTGTGTGGGGCATTAACACAAGCAAAGAAAGGGAACGCCAACAAGCACGAAGTAGCTCACAAACTCAAGTACTTTGCATTCTTGATTCGACCAAACCTAAGGACATGAGTTTAAAGAGGTCAAATTTCTTAAATGTATTTAGAGAGTAAGAGACAACACTTTTAAAAACACTGCAGACCATAAAAAAGGTCACCTAAAATCCACGTACATGATGCCATCTTAGACTGACCCCTAGATTCAATAACATTTCATCAATAGATATGAAGAACCGAATAACCAACATACAGCCTGGATACCGTTTAAATACTGACAATTTGTGATTTGCTCACAGTAGATTCAGAGAAACTACAATGTTAATATTACAAACAAGAACACAGGAGATCAAGTTCATCTGCTGTTAAACAACAAGGGCAAGACCTGAAATTATATTCGTTTCTGAAATTAGAAATGGCAAGAACGTTTCATAACGAATGGAGCCCTTTACATTCAAAAACATTCCAATGACGTGATCAGACGAAAATAAACAAAAATGAGTTGAACATTTAAATGTTAAGGGGAGAGTTAGATCTGATGTCAAAAAATGCAACAAAGAGCCACTAATCCAGTTTTGCCCTGACTCAAAACATGTGGGCACTTTGTCCAACAACAGTCTCCTGAACCATGTAGGCCTGATACCTCTTATACAAGAAGTCTCCTGTTTTTCTTTCTTTCTTCCAGTCATTGACAAAGAAAAAAACAACAACCAAACAAACTCAAATCTCGGTGACCAGGCTTTTAAAAATTAGGGGTCGATTGAGAACCTTCCCCAATCAAATAGAGAAACTCCTCTTGATAAACACAAAAAACGACCACTATGGTACAGATATCAACAATTACATGATTTGCATTCGGCCTCTTCATAATACATATGTTTTGAATATACATAATCCTTACATGCCTAAAACCACATTTTTCTTTGTTTTTTTAATTTCCTGTTTTGAAATATCCACAGCGACAAGGCAAAAAAATTAAATAAAATCCAGGATTACTAAAGTCAACCGGAGCAAACTGAAAATGTGAGACATCTTGGCGATGGACACGCGATTTGGGCATCTGACCGGACAATTGGCAGTATGAGTTCTCCCTTCTCCTCTGGTCCTTTCCAGATGTTTAAATGGGTAGTTAACAAAAAAAACAAAAAAACCACGCACCGCTTTGAACACAAAATACCGCATGTTCAAAAGCCGCTGTCTTCGTTTTATCCGTTGCGCCATCTGCTGTGCTCTCGGTCTGACCAGGAAATAGGAAATGAATGCTGAAATGATTTACAGTGTAAGTTGTGGTTGTTATGAGAAGCTGTATTGACGGTCTATCTTGCACGCCGTTTGGAAGTCCTGAGGAGATTATGGTCATGTGGACGCAGCCGAACCAACAGGGGCAACTGAACCCCCCCTTAAAACGTTTAAAGCCAGCAGCTGTAAAGATTATGATGATAATGACCGGGATATGAGGTGCATGATGATGATGATGATGATGAAGTCTGCATAAATAAGCACTAGGATGAATGATGAATCCTTCCCTGTAATCCTCTCTCTGAGCAGTCTTGCATCAAAAGTGACGGTCTGAGGTTTATCCTCGGACACATTTTTGATTAGTCGGTAATAGCGGTGATAGTTAGTGGTGGTGCTGATCGGTTAATGTTGCAGCACTGCAGGGAGGAGGGGGACTGAAACCCCCACAGTGGAAAGGCACAAGGGAGGAGGGGGGGTGAGGTGAGGGGTGGTGGGCTGATGGAGTCAGCTGTATGGTGGAGGATCATCTGGAGAAAGGAAGTGAGGTATGGGAGATCTGTGTGGGCTCAGGCACCAGGTTCCTCACATCCTGGACCCCCTCTCCTGAAGGATCTGTGGAGGAAACATGAGGATAATTATGAGCTGTACAATTTGTGTAAGTATTTTCTCATCAGTCTGCTATAACAGTTAAGGAAAATTCATATCCTCTTCATTTTTTGTGAATGATTAAAAAAATAAATAAAACATACATATACATACATATAGAAAAATGCTATTTAAAAATAACAAGTTTGACTATTTGTTGGGCTGTTCAACTTGGTCAAATATTGTGATTATATATTAACATAGCTCTAGAATAATATTAATGATAATAACCATAACAACAACAACACTAACAATAATAACTATATAATAATTATTATTATTATTATTATTATTTAACAATTTATTTATAGTCACAAAATATGTGGGATTTCCCCTAAATTGTTAAATAATAATAATAATAATAATAATAATAATATATACATATATATATATATATATATATATACATATAAAATGATAATTATATTATTAATAATATTAAAAGTATTTTGTCATCCAAGTTTTAATAGGAAATGCTACAAAATAAGGCAATATGAAAAAGTGTTCATTGTACCTTAGCCTTCTCGGTGGGCTCGATAACAATTCCGTTAGTGGAGTTGTTGAGCTCCCGGGAAACGACGCACAGGAATTCTGCCTGGTCCTCGTTGCCATAGTTATAGGAGGAGCCGATACTTATGAGCTTGAGATAGACAAGTTGAGTCAAGTTTGTACCATAGCAAACAGATAAGAAACAAAAACAACGTCTTACGTAAGTCCCAAAGTAAGGTGTAGACATTTTCTGTCTGTACAATCTACATGACGGTGTGAGATCCCATATAATGAAAGACATACATTAAGAAAATCTCTATATAAAATCATGCTAAAATACTCCAGACAAAGGATCTACATCTGTACCGGTCAACAGCACCACATATGCTGGGGAAGTGAAGAGAAAACAAAAGCTACCTGTTCAAACTTCCATCCGTCTGACATGGTGGAAACCATTTGAGTGAGCTCTTCTTCTTGACATTGTAATACACGATACACATGCTTCACAGGGCCCTGTAAAAACAAATAATATCCTGAATTAGGGGCTAAAACAGACTTATAAGTCATTGTATGAAGCTGCACAGGCTTCGAAAACATCCTTTAATGGGATAGTTCAACAAAAAAAAAAATGACTTTTTTTTTTTTTTTTCAAACTAAATCATGTCTAAAAGTCTGTGCTTGTCTACATTGAATTTGCACATCTAAATGTTGATATAAAGTTCGCTGTTCCCAAACAGTTCTCGAATTAGGAACTCTCTGATTCTGATGAACTTAGACACAGAGTCCCGGTTTCACAAACAGGGCTTATCTTAAGCCAGGACTAAGCATTAGTTAAATTAAGATATTTAAGCAACTTTTACAAAAATGCCTTATAAGAAAATATTACAGGTTTGCATCTTAACACAGAACAATGACACTGACATGTTTTAAGATATTTTCATCTGAGACAGCTCAAACATGCAATTAAGTCTGGGGCTAGCTTAAGCCTCGTCTGTGAAACTGGGGGAGAGTGTTTGAAGGTAGACATCAATGAAACACTTCCTTCGAGAAATCCAAATTAATTGCTGACAGATTGCATAGCTGCGTTCCAAAAAACAAGCCCACAACGTATTCAGTTGTTTTCCCACATACCTGAGACGTTCTGTTCTCATTGTCTCGTATTCTCTCCTTCACCAGCCTCACAAGTGACGCGATGTTGTAAAACTCTGCTTCCTCCAGAACACCTGCAGTGGTCAGAGAATCAGTGAAAATCCAGCATGTGCTTATTGCTCAATAGTAAATAAACATCTTAAACATCTTATAAAAGCATAGTTTTGTCCATCGAGTAAAATAACTGAAGTCTAACAACATTGAATTCCACTGACTTTCTCTGTATGGACAGAAAAACATCTTGTTTTGTGTATATATAATAAGTCATTTCATTTAGTCAGATTTATTTGAACCAAATCAACTGACAACAAGTCAGACTAATTGAAATAAGCCCAGCTTTTTTTGGTAAACTTGTTTAAAGGTGCCATAGAATGCATTGAGAGAATATTTGAAATTGTTCTCTGATATGTA
>JAUMHQ010000069.1:10376496-10392038 GCA_032361165.1 Enteromius paludinosus
TACTATTCATGAACCTTCCAAATAAGGCAAAAACAGATCGTTTCATTCTAGGGTCAAATTCTAGGGTTGTAAATGGACCTGTAAAACCGTTTCTGGGCATTTTTCCCCTTACCTGAGCTACATACCTTCTATGTACATATCAGAGAACAATTAGAAATATTCTCTCAATGCATTCTATGGCACCTTTAAATTAAAAAAGATTGCTGTCATGTCAGGCATTGGGTTGACTATCTGTATCATCGTCTTCTTTTCTCTCTTATCAATTTTCCCCCATTTTCGCACCATTTTAGTGTTTAAACCAATTCAGAGCAGCTGCAGTATATCCAGGGCCATTTAGCTGTGGGAAAGGCTAAAGTTAAATAGAAGAGAGAGACTAAACAACAATGTGCCACTGATTGAACGGAGGTAACCCGTCTCTCTCGTGGGTTTATGACCATTTGATGATGTTGAACATTATAACAGCAGCGCATGAGTGCTTTTGTCACAGGGAACGTTCGGTTTGCTGAGCTGAGGTGGATCGGTGACAATAGAGAACTAATAATGTAGAATGATCTAGAGTGACCTGCTTGCTTATAAACAATGAACCCACCCACAAGTCAAGTGTTTTATATGTACACGCATGCTGTGCAGTCAGCAAACCTACCCATGGATTTTTATTTCCTATGGGAAATCCATTTCCTTAATATAACTTGTGCTTAAACTAGTCTAATTATATCAGTTGTCAACATCTCTGTGTGTGTGGGAAGAGGATAGGAAGTGCAAGGCCACAAGCCCCTGCTGTCCTCGCCTGTGATTGGCTGAAGGCCCTCTTCCTGTTTCTCCTCACGAGTTCATTAATAAAGTGGATAACACTGTGGAGATGGATGTATCAGTGCCGTGTGTGTCCTGCTGTGTCTGAAAGGCCATAATATGTTTGATGTCCCTCTCCAGCGTGGATGATTGACACCTGGTTAATGCCTTCAAAGCTGAAAGTTGTTGTTTGTTGATGCTCGTGACAAACCTTTTGCAAAGGAATAGTCAGGTTCAGAACATGTCCAGGTCGTATTTCGCGCCAAATCACAACAAAGATGAATGAGTATTCATATGCACTGTTTTAAAAATGTACTTACCCCAAACTTGTAGTAAGCGTGTGTGTGTACCATGGGTGCGAAATATGATTATATACATGTTTTTGTTTCAGGATGTGTCTCTTACAAAAGAAATTGTGGTTTTACTACTAATAAAACCAAAAAACCCTCTGTTACTATAGTTTAACCATTGTGGTAACCACAAATTAACCATGGTTTTGCTATGTTAACTATAGATTAACCACGATATTTAGAGTAAAACTGTATTTAGACAAATGAAAATCAATGTGCCAAAACATAGCCGTGGTTAATTTTGGGGGTAGTGTATGTATGGGAGTGTTTACAAAACTGTTTGGTTTCGCAGACATGCTAAAAACAAAGCGACGACCTTAAAGGTGAAGAACTTGGTTGTCTTCAGTAGTTCCCATTTGTGTGTGTAGTTCTGTGGAGTTGTGTACACTCTCACTTTTTGCCAGCTTTTGTGTCTGTGACTCAGTTGAGGCTAAAGGACACAGGAAGTCCCTACTGAAGGATCTTTGTTGGTAGAGCTTCCTCTCTCTACTGTCTGTTTGCACTTTCAGTATTACTGTACGCGTATATTTGGGTGCCAATTTGTATCTGCGGTGTGTTTTTGGAAGCTTTTGTGTAAGACCAATCCATCAGAAGACCTTTGACCTTATGATGTTTACTTTACTTTAAAACACTGCTGATGTTATCCGTTGGTCTTCTTGCACCAAATACTACTTGATCACTAAGATTTGTTGTGTGAGCTGTAGATTATGCTTGCTAATCTCACTTTTACATAAAGAGATGTTTTTGAAATAACCCAATATTAAGCCAGGGTCCACTGTCAGTTCTTAAAGAGACAGTCGCCCAAAATTTGACAAAAAAGAAAAAAAAAGGTTGACTCAATCTCATGTAGTCCTTTGTGTGGAACAATGAAAGTCTGTTGTCTGTATAGTGAAAGTCAGTGGGTTCAAAACAATTGTAAAATTTCACTGAAAGGACTAAAAACAAGAAATGTGTTCCACAGAAGGATTATTAATCTCTGGTGCGTAGTGGGAAGCATGTGAATGAGAGTGACAGTTTGTCTAACATAATCTTCAGAAAATCAGCTTGACTGATCCTTTGTTTTTAACACGCTGTCCAGTTAAAAGGCTTGAAGACCAGTCAAAGACCTCTCTCGCCATCTTCCCCGTTACCCTTTGGCTTGCTCGTCACTGAGTGGTTCCTGCTCTCAGATTTCACTCCAACTTCTCTTTTAGTGCTCTTGGGGAAATAGCAGGTCTTAACAGTTCAGAGTTTCAACCTGAAGTTAAATCCGTCCCTCAAAATGCCAGTTGCGAGAGCTTCTCAGTCAAGCAAGCTACAATGAAATTGTATTTTTTTTTTTTAAGTCTTGTTTACAGCCAAAATATCTAACAATTCTTAAATCCAGAAGTCTAGTTTCCAGCCAAAATATCTAAGCTATAAAAGCATTTTTTGCGGTGTAGATAGATTTGGAGAGTTATTTTAGTTAGCATAGAGAATGTTCCCCTTGTTGTCTTGCACCAAACACAGCCCACCCCCCATGTAAAAGCCTCTTATGGTACCTCCATAAAGAAGTGGGGGTTGGGGGTGGATGGGAAGAACTGGATTAAGGGGAATGCGGCACACAAACTCCTAACATTACATGATGTACATCTATGCTACAGTGGGTTTGGTGTCAGTTGAATACCTTCCAATAACGTTAGTCATCTCTTAAAAGGGCAGTTTTTCTATCCCCTGTCTTATTTGCTTCCTTTTACACATCTCCTGTCCTTTTTTGGAAGGTCAATAATATCTCTTTCTCAATCCGTGCACTGTGTGATGGATTGCTGTCTGCTTGTGCCACTGGAAAGAAAGACTCGGGTGGATGTTTGTGCCAGTAAGCACTGGGTGCCCCAAAATGCCCCTTTATAGTGGCACAAAGAGAGTCTAAGAGCCAAAGCAAACACTTAAAGAGCCGCTTGTGTTCTGGTGCGTCTCCCTTATAGAAAAACACTTTTTGGGATTAATGCAGTGATATTAAAGGTCTACATCGTTCTTGATATCAGATAAATAGCCAAACATGAAATCCAATAACTTTGTCTGAATGCATTTAAAATAAGATTAATTATTTTCAACTATGGAAGTGATATATGACAATTGTATTGGCTGATACTGATACGTTACTGATATTCTGTGGATGTTGTTGAAAGTTATTTGTGAGTGAGCAATAGAGAAGTAAACCTAAAACCTAAAAAAAAGTGAGATTTGAATATTCTGGCACTCATAGTGTCTTTCTGAGACGTTAGAGACTTTATTCTTTTCAAACAATAACTCGGAACTGCCAAGAGTTTATTTTCAGGTCTGTTCATTAGACTTGTGTGTGTGCTTTGAATTTCTGTCATTGTAAGTATCAAGCACCACAGTATTAAAATGAAATCCTATAAACACATGCACAGAATGGCGAGAGCCCAGTCATTGGGTTTGGACCTACCGCAGCCTGAGTGAAATGTTTGCTTTTAGCATCATATAGTGGAGCTGTTTGCTGAATCTAAGGCCACCGCAGGAAAAGCGCTGTCATCACTGGACTATAGACAGAGAATGAGACTCCGGTGGCCTCCGAAGGGCTGAATGACTGACAAAAGCCACATTATCAGACATCTAAGGGGGGGCAAAGAGTGTCCATTCCTCTTTACCATTGGGTTTCAGCTGAAATACTCTCATCCAGTCAGTCAGCCAAAGGGCGAGAAAAAGAATGTCACAAAAGAATTTGAGATGACAGATGTAAAGTAATGGTTTGATAGCTGTTTGACGCTAACTGTGTGGGTGGCAAAAGAGAGCAAGAGGATGTTTCAAACCATGTGAGGTTTTGAAATAGACACACTTTTCCAGTTAGGACCTATTAGAATTTTTTTGGGATATAGCAGTAATTTAATTTTGTGATAATTGATAGATTATTTCATTGTTTGGTTTGATTTACATTTGAATCAGTTTTTTTATGATTTTGTGTAATTTATTTATTTTTTTAAATTTCGCAAGGATGCATTCATTTAATCAGTAAAACCTTTCACATTGTTAAAGAAGTAATTTGAGATCAAATGTGATGAATACTGGAAAAACTGAAAATTCAGGTTTCATCACAGAAACTAAATTGTATTATATTCAGTTAAGAAATATATTATTTAATAAATTGTTATATAATAATTATATAATATTTAAGATAAATACGTTTAAATAAAAAAATAATAATTCTATTTAAACCATCAGGATAAGAAAAAGAGCAACAAATGTTTAGTAGTTAATTAAATGACCAAATGTCGTCTAATTTATCAGGAGGTATGTTGGTTGATAACTGCTTGGAATGTACTTGGTCTGAAAAATATATATATTTATTTTTTTAATATTTTGTTGCTTTTTGCCATCCTCCAAGAGAGGAATGTTTTACGGACACTAAAACGTCCAACAACTATTTCCTATTTACTATTTCTTGTAAAGAAAAGATAGTCTGCAGTACATGTTCTGTGAAGTTCATGGCTATAAATCGTCTAAGCAGGCATCCTCCTGTAATCTTAATTTTATTCTGTTCCTCTGATTCAAAACCTTGAATCAAAAACAGATGTTTCATGATAAATAAAAGCATGTCTTGATTTGTTTTGGTGGTTTGGCATATTAACAGGTCATTCTCCTCCCGGGCAAAAAGGGGAAATCAGATTTTAAATTTAAAATCCAGACGACATTGTTGCTGCGTTCTCCCTTGTTTACATAACTCATGGTTCTGGAGGATTTTTATTTTTTTCTGATATAGTAGTTGGCTGTAGAATGTAGAAAGAGTAAGAATAATGTAAAACAAGCTTGACTTGACCTTTAGGATTTGAACCTGTGAAATTGAATGTGAATTTTAAGTGAAACTATCTGGACGTCACACTCGAGCAGAGTAATGCAACATTACAAGGATTCATGGAAGTGCTTAGTAAGATTAGTGTCGTCATTCAGCTCTCTGTCTGGCTTCTGAAACGTAAGACCAAGACCAGTATATCATCAGTCTGTAGGGGAATATAAGCTATATGACAGCAAATGGAGAAGTTTTTAGCAGGTGCTTCTTTCTTGCGCTATTTCCTCTTCTGTTAACCAAATTTTCAGGTCTAGAGTAAAGATGATGGGTGCTCTGCAAGATATCTCCATTATCTGTCTGTGTTAACCCGAACACACTTCCAGCTGTCTCTGTCTGTGTTCTCCTCTCTCTCTCTCTCTCTCTCTCTCTCTCTCTCGTTTCTTTTTCTGGACAGAAATCACCCACTTGGGCAGGATGAGACATCCAACATGCAAAGCAGCAAGCCACAGTTAGAAAAGTTAAAACAGAACAGCTTTTTTTCTATTATGTATGTAATATAGTCTGAGTAGAGACATCTTATACATGTTGTTCAGGCCTTTTTAATCCATTTGTTTTTCTTGAGCAGCCGTCTCTCACCTATACCCCAGACAACACTTCTGTCTGACTTCATTTCCTGTCTTTGTCTGCTTTTTTGTTCCTCGCAGTGGTATTATTTCCTCTGCTTATGTGCTAGTGTCTGTTTCTGCATTTTGCAGCTTGTCTTTGCTGGTAATGATGCTTTCACTCATTCTCTCATAAAAGTAACGAAAACACTAGGTCCTACTACTAAGTACTACTATATATATATAATATATTATATATTGTAGTACTTGCCTTACCTATTTGTGTGTATGTGTGTGTATATATATATATATAGGTAAGGGAGGTTTATTTATATAGCATATTTCATACACAATGGTAATTCAAAGCAGCCTGGTAATACCAAACGGAGACACTGACCTGTCTGTTACTGATTGGTAAGAGTCGATAAATTAACGCCACAACAAACTCTCTTCAGTTGGCAAATACTGGGAATATTTTCCACAACAGAGCGAATAGCATCTTGTGTCTCCATGTCCGCTGTCATTTTACATTTCCCTAAACTACAATCTTAAATTGGGTGCTTAGCGTCTATGCCACGGCTTAAAGTCCGCCCTATGTTCATTGATTGTTCTGGCTGTTTTGAAGCCGGAGAGAAACTAAGAGATGGTCTGCCACAATCAATTTAAACGAATATCATTTATTATCTTTATGAACGCTGTCTCTGTACTGCGATGCGCTCGGAAGCCAGATTGAATCTGCCCAGGTATCCATTTGAGTTTAAGTGGTTGTTCAGCTGGTTAAAAACAACCTTTTCAATAATCTTGCCTATAAAAGGAAGATTTGATATCGGTCTGTGGTTAAGCAATACGGTATTTTTTAAGATTGCTCTTTTTCAGAAGTGGCTTAACCACTGCAGCTTTCAGGGAGTTCGGAAAAGTCACAGAAAGAAGTGAGATATCCAGCACTACTGAGAGATCTGCTTCTATACAGTTAGGCACACTTTTGAAAAAAAAAAAAAAAAGGTTTTAAGGTGCTGTACTATTTCTTCCAAAATTTAGCTTTTAATTGCTTCAAAAACAGACAATAGTAGCAGTTTTTGAGGTCTGACGTTTGTATAACTTAAGGATGTGTTAATTATTATGAAAATAATTTTCATCATAGGTATACCACAACTATGAGAGACAAAAGAAAAAGAAATCCAGAAAATCACACTGTAGGATTTCTAATGAATTAATTGGACCTGTGACTTCTTTAAGAGGCCCCTCTGTCCTCCACTCGTTACCTGTATTAATGGAATCTGTTTCAACTCGTTAACAGTATAAAAGACACCTGTCCACGACCTCAAACAGTCACACTCCAAACTCCACTTAGGCCAAGACCAAAGAGCTGTCAAAGGACACCAGAAACGCAACTGCCTATATAGCACTATTAAACACTTTTGGACATGGATTGTGAAGTTGTTCATGTTCTTGTTCATGATGACATTTTCTTTTTATTGTTGTAATTAATTTATATCATTTACAAGTAGAGCCCGACCGATAAAGGATTTTGAAGGCTGATACAAATATTTGCTGGTTTTAAAATCCGATATTCCGATATATCGGGCAATGTTTGTTTTTGTTTTTACATTTCAGAAACGCGCAACAAAACATTAACAGATTTCCCTAACATTAGTTATTTGTAGTTATTTATGAGTTTTAACTAACATAATACGATATTGCATTTTAAAAAGAAACTTGTTTCTTTTATCGTCACAACAGAACAGAGGAACATCAAAATATATTAAAGTTCTGATAAATAAAATGTATAAAAATACAAAAGAAAGATATGAAACGTAAAGTCCTTTGAACAAAAACGACAACAACCATTCAAAGTTACCAGTTTTTAAAAGACTTGGTAAGCTTCATAAATATAACTTTGAATAGGACTGGAGAAAAATAACAGCAAAATATAAATTGCTAACAGTATACGAGGTAGTGTACTTAATCAGTCAATCCTCAATAGCTCCAGTCCAGCAGAGACAGGTTTTAGTACAAGAATTAGGGATGCTCATTTTTACCGGTTAACCGCTAACTGACCAATATGAATTTTGACCGATTAGTATAATCAGTTAAACCACATGTGTGGTCACATGTGGCCACATTCACACAGCAGCAGAATACAGTTGTTCAGTCCTAACACAGGGAGTGAAAACTGCGTTCTGTAACGGAACTCGACTGTAATGTTCAGGACTCGCAACCAAACCGCGTTCTCGGAGCACACGCGCTGTGTGAATGGAACAGGACTCGTCATACACTGCTGAAGAGAGCCGCTCTGCTGCACAAACGCACTTGAGAAATGAGCTGCGTGTCATCTGAAAGTGTTATTAGATCTTGTCAGTTTGTGTTCAGTATGCGATTCTTATGCTCTGCTCTCCGTCCAAAGCTGCTGTCGGTTAATGAAGATCTGATGAAAGAACTCGCGCCCAGTTTGGACTCCTGTCATGTCAGAAAGTGGTAAGACTTAGTTTTGTGGACGTGGCCATCGTTGATATTATTTGGGTCACTATCGCAAACGTCTTTTTTTTTTTTGTTTTCTTCTTCTTCTGTTGTTTGCTAGTTTTTGCGCGTGTGCAATGAATCCGGAGAAAACAAATATTACTATTTTTAACGGGTCACAGGCGCTTATCCTTTCTAATTGAATTCAATTCTCATTTAAAATAATGTTGTCAGTGAACGGTTAATAATCGGTGAACGAGCTTCGGTTGTCGGTTACGAGAATTAACTGAAATGAGCATCCCTAACAAGAATAGTTATTTGTAGTTGAGTATTCACAAAAATTTTATTGTCACAACAGAACAGAGGAACAGTTCTGATAAATAAAATGTATAAAATGGAAACTTTAGATATAAGACTTGAAAGTCCTTTGAACAAAAACATAATAACAACAACCAAATCAAAGTTAGCAGGAACTTTGGGTGTTTCGTCTGTTTTTATTTTATTTTTGAAATATTCATTTATCGGCCATTATAAATGCCGATACCGATAGTTTGGAGAGTGCCTAATATCGGACGATAATATCGGCCTGCTGATAAATCGGTCAGGCTCTATTAACAAGATGACCTGTTGAATTAATTTTGGGAATGATGACTGACTGAATGTTTTATTACTCCAGCGCCTGCATATAAGATTAGTATTGACCAAGTTTCAATATGAAAAAATTACTTCATAATGATTCAATGGATTTATTGCACTTTGAAGAAAGTAAAATAAATCAATAAATGTCTCAAGGATTTATTGCATTTTGGGAAAAATAAAAACAATCAGTTTTTATCATCTTAGAAAATCAAAATCTGGATTAGAATTTTTGATTAATGTTATTATAACCTAAAGATGCTACAATCATTTAAAATTTCTAATGAATAACTTTCTTTTTCCTGCTCACAAGATAGAGCTTTAAAATGATCACGTGACTTGACCTGATTGACCTGAAGAATGTTAGTGACATCTCTGAAGTGTTGTTATGAATGTAGCACCGAAAGCTTGTTGAATTGGCCTTTTTTAAAATTTTGCAAATCCAACCTACAAAACTCCCTGTGGATAAACTGTACATGTAAGTCGTGTCTGATTGGAGGTTTCTGTGACGGCTTTAATGCTGGATGAGCTGACAGTAGAACATCTATATGTTCATGCACTGATGCACAGGGATGGTGCTATGTGGGTCACCTTGATGGAAGGAGAAAGTACACAAGAGATGGCAGCAGAGAGGAAGAGAGCTCTTGAAATGTTGAATGTTGTTGAGTTGGTGGACCTAATGGTTTCTTATCGTTACGACAGACTTGGTAATACTCGCACCTCTGCAGAAGAAATAACACACACACATGCTACAGTATTCTTGTGGAGATTGCTGGTCACGCTTTAACCTTGCCTCTTTCTTGTTGTTTAAAAATGAGAGAGTGGTTTAATGAAAGCATGAGCAGTTTTAATTAACCGCATTCACCCTCTCATTCATTTCTGTAATCTCCATACTGGCCCTTTCTGCATGAGAACATGTGAGTGAGTTTTAAGTACTTGTTAAAGGGATATTTTCATGGAAGACCGAGAAGGTCATTGCAACAATCTCACAATTCTGACATTGTTTCTTTTTTTTTCTTATTTCGAGATGGGAACTTGTCAGAATTCTGAAATTAAAAGTTGATTATTATTATTTTTTTTTTTTTACATATTTTCGTTTACATATTATTGCACGTAAAAATAAAAATTAGTTGTCATTTACTCTCCCTCATGCCATTCAAAACCTGTTGGACTTTATTTCTTTTGTGGAAATCATTGGGTGATATTTTGAAAAATGCTCTTTGTCCATAAAATGAAAATATCAGGTTGTGATGTTTTTTTTTTTTTTTTTTTTTTTTATTTATATTATAAATATATTAAACAAAATTAAGAAAAAATAAATATTACTATTGTAATGTTTGCCTGTAAAATAAAAATGCATATTTAAGTAGAAAAATAATAGAAAATTACAATATTAATATTTATGCTGTCCTGATTCTTTTAATTTTTTCAAACATTAAACTGTCAATCGTTTTTATTTTGTGAGACCTTACATATTACATTTAAGATGGTTGGCGTATCTTGCGTTTTCAGATAATCACCCACTCTAGCTCAGAAATTATGCAGATGAGTTCAAGCGGAGCAGCATTTGCTGTAAACGGATCTAATATCTTTTTGGTATGAGTAATAATTTGACACATGCCATTGAAATAACAAAGAACATTGATTCAACAGAATTGCCTGGAGGGGTCTTTGGGGGTACATCAGACAGTTGTAAACACCACAGTCTTTCTTAGCCACACTGCTGTATGCATTATTCAGTGTGTGGGGTTGTGAGTGGGTGTGATGTATTGGGCACGAGGCGAGACGTGACTGTGTGCAAATGATCAGCATAAGACTTACGGCACATAGCTTGAACAGGCACACAGGGGGCTCGAAACATTGTTCCTTTGTTCAAAGCCCTGCATTGGGCAACTGCCCTGCCAATGAAATGTCAAAACTACTGACTCAAAGCTGCTACATCCTGCACACACTATACCTCAAGCTTTGACTCTTTTTAAACATGTTTTGCAAATATTTCCCTCATCTGCCATTGGTTGTAGAAACAGAAAGCCCCGCCTCACACTCACGCTATTGGATGAGCCACTGTTGCTAAGTCAGATATGTTGAGATGCTTAAATAAAGCAATGTTTTGAAAGTAGTTTTTACTTTTTAAAGGAATCAACCTTACAAATGGCGTACTTGTAGAGGTTGCAAAATAGAACAAAGAAAGTATTTAATCATAATTATGCGTTTTACCTTTTTAATTATAGGGCCTTAGACAGCGAAGCTATTATTTGTCATCTGACCAAATTCAAAGAAACATACAATTGGTGACAACCAGTGGGAGTTGAGTCGGTGAAGTTCATTTGATATGCCACCTGATACAGTTAGTTGCAGCAGTCAAGTTGAAACGTCCAATAGCATCCCTCTAATAGCTCGGTAACATGGTGACCTCCAGCGATTTAATCACTGTCAGTGTGAACAGAGATTCAAAATTAGACCCTGGCAGGGAATTGAAATCCCACCGTTCTTTGGAGCATGTGAACTGCATCTCCACTGATCTCTAGTGCCATGACCTCCGACCTCTGCTGGCAGACCTTCAGCGTACAGGCCCACCATGTCCTGCTTTCTCTTAGTGGTTGCTTTACTCTCTCTCTCTCTCTCTCTCTCTCTCTCTCTCTCTCTCTCTCTTTCCACTTCACGGATGTTAAGGCCAGTGTCCTAATGAGTGAGCCTATTTAAAAAGAACTCCACTGCTTCTATATTTAACTCAGTAAGATGCTCTCTTTAAGCACTTTGTCCCTGCCTCTTTGTGGCTTCGGTTTGGAAAGCCGTGATTGTCTTGTCTCTGATTCCTTTTTCCATTCGTTCACCTTCTCCGTATCGCTCCATTTTCCTATCGCTGCAGGAAGGACTTAACTTTCTTAGCAGGGGGCGGTTTTGGCCCCAGACTCACAGAAGACATGTTCTCTTACCTTCGATCTCCACACTACCTGGTGAGTGCCTGAGCACCACATGCGGAAAACGCTGAGATTCAGGAAGATGCTTAACATTCTCGCTTAGAGGTGTGACTTAATGTTATCATTGGTCCGTGCAATTCCAATTTGTGACATTTCGAACTGGAAAAAAGATTAATTAAATAATAATGCAAACAAAAAAAAAACTGATCAATTTTATAATAATAAACGATTATTTAACATGTTTTTGGTCAGTAAGAGTTTTAATTATAAAAGTTTTTTTTTTTTTGCTTAATAAGCATGCAATACAGTTTAAGCAAAGAGAGGTTATCATTTTTGCAAATGATTTCTATTTTTAATGGAGTGCAGTTGTGTGTTTTGCCATCACACCAAAAAAAAATTTTTTATTATATGACAACATAAAACGGTTGTTAAATCATATTTAATTTGTGTGTGTGTGTGTGTGTGTGTGTGTATGTACAGTGAGTACGGAAGGTATTCAGACCCCCTTAAATTTTTCACTCTGTTACATTGCAGCCATTTGCTAAAATCCTTTAAGTTAATTTTTTTTCCTCAAAACACAGGGCCATGTGATATTTTAGTTTTTCTTTTTTAAATAAATCTGCAACAATTATTCAGACCCTTTGCTCAGTATTCAACCCTTGTGATCGAATACAGCCATGAGTCTTTTTGGGAAAGTTTTTCACGCCTGGATTTGGGGATCCTCTGCCATTCCTCCTCGCAGATCCTCTCCAGTTCTGTCAGGTTGGATGGTAAACATTGGTGGACGGCCATTTTTAGGTCTCTCCAGAGATGCTCCATTGGGTTTAAGTCAGGGCTCTGTCTGGGCCATTAAAGAACAGTTGTTGTGAAGTCACTCCTTTGTTGTTTAAGCTGTGTGCTTGAAGTCATTGTCTTGTTAAAAGGTAAACCTTCGGCCCAGTCTGAGGTCCTGAGCACTCTGGAGAAGGTTTTGGTCCAGGATATGTCCCCCTGTACTTGGCTGCATTCATCTTTCCCTCGATTGCAACCAGTCGCCCTGTCCCTGCAGCTGAAAAACACCCCCACAGCATGATGCTGCCACCACCGTGCTTCACTGTTGGGACTGTATTGGACAGGTGATGAGCAGTGCCTGGTTTTCTCCACGCATACCGCTTGGAATTAAGGCCAAAAAATTCTATCTTGGTCTAATTTTTAATAAATAAAAAAATGTCAACAATTATGTGTTTTTCTGTCAATATGGGGTGCTGTGTGTACATTTAATGAGAAAAAATTTTTTGCAAATGGCTGCAATATTACAGTGAAAAGTTTAAGGGGGTTTGAATTTTTTCCGTACCCACTGTATATATATATATATATATGTATACGCACATAAACACAAACACACAAAAAAAGTGTGTGTATATATATATATATATATATATATATATTTAAATATTCATCTTAAATAAATTTTAGATAGATATTAATTCTTAGTACTTTTGAATAATTTGTCTTTTTTGCTGAAGTGTTCTGTAATAAACAAGAAAATAGCGCATGCTGTCTGCTTCTTTCGCGACCGGAATACCCTGTACATTTGTGGCGAAAGCCCACTCATAACTTGACCTACAAGAAATGAGCAGTGTGTAGGAGAGGAGGATGATGTCAGTTGTTTTTTTGTATGGAGAGCAGAAGCACAAGGCAAGTACAGGTTGCGTCATTGTGGCCATTGATGTCATTTTGCTGATTAACCCATGTCATTCGCACAAGTGTCCTCACACTTAAGCTTTGTTCCGTCAGGACGGTGGCTTTGTGGTCATCCTGAGAAAGGCGCATTGTTCTGCATCTATTTCTGCAGCGAAAGGCCTTTTCGAGGGCAAGCATGGGTGTTCACCGCCACTAACATATGGCCATTGAGTGTTGGGACGGTCTTTCTGGTACGATTTTGCATAATTGGAATTCCCTTCCCACAATCCCTCAGTTCTGCCATAAAGAGATGTTTCTGGTTATTTCCAAATGCAGATCCTAATATTTTCAGACCGTTTCAGAAGCCTTTCTGAAATCGTAGGTATTTTTTCTTCCATGTCTCTGTGACACTTTTGAAAATCCTTTCTGGCTGTCTGTGTATGTCTCTCCCGAATCGCCTCTCTCTGTCTATTCATCTTTCTGTTCCTCTTTGTCGAGTCATTGTGAGTTGTTCTGAGGTCAGTCCTCCCTGAATAGCTATTGTGCTCTCTGTACCAAGAGCCGTCATCTCCTTTAGTATGGCAGACGGTCGATGAGCGTCTAAGACATTTGGTTAAACCCTGCTGTGCTTGTGTGTACAGGGGTGACGGACCAACACGGAGAAAAACACTCGAGTAAATCAGCCACAGCGATCTAGCACAGCAAGTGCTGCACCACAATGCAATGGCACCTTTGTTAACAAGCCATGTGCTAAATGTGAGTCTAGGACACACAGCTGGGATTTATTTTATTGGATTTTACTAAGACTAACAACAAGCGATTGCATCATTGCATCTAATATGTGTGTTTGTCAGGCCACTAATTTGATTCACCTTGACAAGATTATCCATTTCAGATAAATCTACTCTGTCTGAATTATCAGTCTGTGATTAAATGTGTGTTATACTAAAAGAAAGGAAATATCTTTCTGAAAGGCATAAAGTTACAGTTATACTGTAGTGTAAACTACTTCAAATTACACACTTAAGCAAACTATTTATTTGGAAGTTTATATTTGTAGAAGGGTATTTAAATGTGAATATACTGCTTTTTTTTCCACAGTCGGCAGTTAAGGCCCTGATATGCTCCGAATGAAGTTTGTTTTTGTTCTTTGAAAGTTTGAAAAGGGTGAGGGATGGTATACTGTGTTCAAATTCTCACGCGTTTGACCTAAACATACAACAATCACGAAATGTATCTAGGTGTGAGACGACTAGCAAATGGTCAGAATATTATAGACAAAAGAATAATGATTAGCAGCAGTTCAGAGTCAGGTATCAGAACCATACCATGTCCTTTAGGAAGTGTGAATGGCTCGTAGTCTGAACATGTTGGAGACATCTTAATTACAAATGGTACTTTATTTTATGATAGTTCGTAAATTTTATTAAACTGGCACCTTTTTGTATTTTATGTGGTGCTCTTTCCTTTCAGTGTTTTCATGGCTTTGGAAAACTTTGCAGAACTCACGAGCAACACTCCAACGTAATCATATATTGCTAGTTTGGTGTTGTTGCTTTACTAGATGTTGTTCTTCTGTCTGACCTCCATGGAAAAAGAAACCAACAATAGGGGAAATAGGAGCCTAATCGAACTCCCCCAGAAAGTTTGCGTTGGTCAGCTTTTCCGAAATGCAGAAAAAACTCAAAACGAGCCTGATTTTGTTCGAAATGATTTCGTTTGAAGTACATTGGGGCCTTTGCTGCCATTTTGCCGCTATGTTTCGTGGTCCTGTTTACAGACAAATATTCTGTACAAAACTGATGCAATTTAAATGTTATATTTTGAATGAGGACCTGTTAGCACATCTTTTTAGGTGGTTATTATGAACGTGTGCTGGTATGCTGTTAATGTGACGTTTTATGTGGTGTTGTAATCTCTTTTCCATTGCATCGCGAAGAAAAAAGCCTGCTGATGTTACATAAGACTTGCACGCAAACAGAGTGTATGTTTTTAGAAAGAGTAAATAGCAGAGGATAAATCCTGTACACTTGTATTTGGTGTAACGCTACAAACATCTAAACGGCTGTTTAAAACGGTTATGAGCTCATTTCTTCATCAAAAGCAGTGTTAGGAATAGAAAGTTGTGTAGCATTGTTTTTGTGTACTGTAGTAAAAACGGTTTCTGCTTTTCTACAAGCACCACCTACTGTCAGGAGAGAGAATTTGCATGTTTATACAATACAGTTCATGCATTTCTTTTTCTGTCAGATATTTGAGGCTCTTGTGATCAGTTCTGGCAGCAGAGGTGGAAAGAGTAATAAAATATTGTACTCAAGTAAAAGTACTGTTACTTCAAAGAAATTTTACTTAAGTAAAA
>JAUMHQ010000069.1:10412494-10422701 GCA_032361165.1 Enteromius paludinosus
TTATGTCCATGTACTGAACTGTTATTATTCAACCATGCCGAGGTAAATTCAGTTTTCCATTCTATGGCACCTTTAAAATTTATTGAAATAGGAATCTATATTATAAATGTATATATTGTCACTATGTATCAATCTAACATGTCCTTTCTAAATGAGAGCATTAATTTCTTTCCAAATAAATGTTTTAACATTAGTATAAATACGCTTGCATCTCTTACTATAGGATCTTTTTTAGGCATCAGGCTGTTTTGGTTCAAAAGGCAATGACTGGTAAAACTACTGCTGTGTGACTCACCTGAGAGTCCCTACTAAAACTCTTTTTTTTTTTTTCTGTGTAGATTTAGGTTTATGAAGCAACTTTTTATAACTATAAATTGTTAACTTTACCTCTGTTATCACATCCATTCTAACCCTTAAAATAATCATGAGCTATAAAGCTGCTTCCTCCGTGGCAGGTGAGAGTCACATGAATCTTTAATCACTCTGGGCTTTCTTTAGGGAGTTGTCTTGTTCAGTCTAGTGAGGTCTGATCATTTCTACAGTGTTTCACCTTAATTTTGCTCTCAGCCTCATGAAGGACCATTGCTTCCTCTCCTCGAGATTTGCTATACTCTTTGATAAATCTGAAACTACACTATATCGACATGTCTGTGCATGCACATCATTTTAAGACCAATTCAAAAGTGTTTGTAGGGACGTCACCTTCACACCTCCAGCATTCTTACTTCTGGTTTCTGTAAATCAACTCCTAAATGAAGTGAGGAAATAAACAAAGAAAACTCTACATATAGAGTGAATCATTTTCCCCATGTTGTTGTATGAGACTGTGCGTTACTGTGTAATTCTGAATGTAATTCGAGACCGGCATCGAGTCTCAATCGTAATTGCTATATCAAACACGCACAATGACATTTGCCTTTGCCTCCATTTGCATTTAAATGGCTCTTGGTCCACTGTAACTCAAAATGGAGGACGGAGGCATAGCGTTCGAGAAAAATTATGGTCTGACATTTTGCTGTTGCAGGGAAAAGGCATCTGTATTTGTGTAATTTAAGCACAATACCCAAACATTTTTCCTAATGCAAAATCACCAGCGACGGAAAGATTTGGCATTTTAATGTGGAGTAGATTGGTTTGCATGTGATTAAGAAAAGAAATGCATTTACCTGCCACAAATTCACCTTTCACGAGTTCCCTGTCAGACAAACGGAAGCTTTCTATTCGCAAAAAATGTGCTCTGCTGTTGATTTATGATTATGATTTTAACCGATTTTACAGGGGAGGGGGGGGAGACACAACGCTTATTCTCACTTTCTTTTCTTTCAGAGTGATAGATCACGGCGAGGTGAACAGGATGACTACCCAGAGCGTGGCGATTGTGTTTGGCCCAACCCTGCTGCGGCCGGAGATCGAGACGGGCAACATGGCGGTTCATATGGTCTATCAGAACCAGATTGTAGAACTCATCCTCCTGGAGTACGACAACATTTTTGGCAGGTAGAACATCTCTAAGTGAGAATCAATCCAGAGGACACAATGCCAGAAGTTTAACATCTCATATCCATCGCACGAAAATGCACCACTGCTGTGGACCAAGCTTTATAGAGTACATAAACCAATGTGAGTGGATTTACTGTGACATACCACTGGATATAAGCAAAGAAAATGAATACAGGAAGATTCTTTATGCACTTAATATTCTTCTGAAGTTTAAAGAAGGATATAGACATTTTTTTTTTCTTCCATTTGGATTGTCATTCCTTGGCTTAGAATAAGCTGGATGGACTTTTGGACAATTGTGGATGGTCTTTAGTCTGCATTATGCACTCTTTTTTTTTTGGAGATATGGGAATATTTTCCTAAGTTGGACACTGGAATGGACTTTATCTTAGCCAGTATTGACAGCTAGAATGAAAACGGACTGAGCGGACACTTCTCACCAGATTGAGTTCTTTGCAGTGAAATGTTAAAAAGAAATACTGATTTTGGGTTTGATTATCTGGGGTCTCGCGGAGCTCAGAGTTTTTATTTTCTTCATTTTTTTTCCTGTGGAATAAGCTGAACGTGCACTGTATTAACAGACAGTATTATTTGACTATGACTACTGACCGACGGATAATGATTTAAATGGACAATGATGAATAATCTGTATCAGGCCAGTGTTTCAAATTGGAAAGACTCTATCCACACCTTCCTAAAGTTTACTGGAAAGGACTCGTCACACAGTTGTGTCATCCAATAGAGGAACTTCCTTGTAATGACCCTCCCGTCAATGGACTTTCACGGGTTTCGAATTCAAACCTGTGTTGTTTCCTGGGAATAAATGGACTGTGTTGTGCTGAATTGTGTAACAGTATGCAGAGAACCAGATGTGAACCCAGTGTGTTGTGTTTAAAAGCAAGAGCTGTTCTCAAAAACAGCCAGAGATCTCGTCTCCCGCCCTTGTATCTCTGTAGGCTTACTGGAAAACGAAAGGTGAGCTGCTTAGATCGGCATTTAGGCCTTACACCGTTTCAGATCAATACAGAATATTCATCTCCTGTTTCCTGCTCGGCCCCTGGATGGAATGGAGCTTGATAACAAATTGACAGGATGGCTCTGGAAATAGTACTGCAGTTAGTGTTAACTGAAGGTACGCATGGTAAACGCCGTCTCGTTTTGAACTAAATTCTGAAAACATATGTACAGATTACTTCAAGAACTTGAACCTGTTGTAAAAAAAAAAAAATGCCAATAATGAAGTGTGATGGTTTGAAGTTGTGTGTCAGTAACAAGTGAAAAGATCTAATTTTGTTGATGTACGGATGAAGGAAATGAGTATTAGATGGGATGGGGGAGGGGTGATGTCATCACGCATTGTGAACTGCACATTGTGAATGTAATTTTCAGACTAACTGCTGTTGCTGAAATTGACGTCTAATCCTAATTAAAAAGACAAACTCATGGATAATATTGAAGTGATAATGCTTGAGTTATTAGTCTGGGGTTTATTTTAATTGTTCATGTGTCACCATTAATATGGAACGATGAAGGGAACAATCAACCCTTTTCTTTTCATTTTATTAGAATACTTTAAAATAATATGAACCCTGTTTATTTGAGCAGAGCATTTGGTATTTTTGAACATTTATTCAGGAGCTTCATTAAAACACTGTTGTAATTAGTTTAACACCTTTTACCGAAATATTAATTTCCTTAAAGCTTACATTCATGGTGTTAAGTTAGCTTTATATAACCCGCTCTGTTTTTCTAGACAGGAATCTATGAAAAAGTGACATGGAAAATGACAGAATACTGACTGGGTGGAGATCAAATCAAACACCTGCTTGAAAACCATGAGCTGTACAAGCTAAAAAGAGCAAAACTTTCCAAATGAGAAAACAATTAGCTCATATCCATAATTCATAGCTCTGACCACACTCTGCTGCAGCTGGGGCCCCAGAGGTGTCTGAATTGCACACCATATGCTGCTGCGTGTCTGTGGGGCAGAGGTGCCAGGAAAGCCCCTGGTCTCGTGTGTCCGTGGAGGCCGAAGTGTGGTGAGGAAATTTGAGCAAGCCATTATGACCCATAAAACATTCATGACTACGACTCTTCTTCTTTTCTTCAATATGTCTATCATTTTCTGTCGCTTCTTGCTCAGTTTGAGTGACCGCGGATATGTTTGTGCGCCTAAAACGTATATGACTGAAGACTTTCATAAACGATAATCGAGTTTGCTTCTACAGGGATCCATTTTCATATCTGCGTTTCGGAGCCCCAACTAAACTGAGTAATCGTGTTCATTAAAAAAAAAACATTCCACACATTTGCTGCTCTGTGCAAACGCTCCGATACGAATAAAAAAAAAAGGGCTGCAAGTTAAACTCTGCTGAACGAGTCTATCAAATCAAGAAGGAATAAGCCAAATCTTGCATCTTCGACAGCTACACAACTTGGGAAAATTTGTATGCATGTGTGAGGAGGGCAGATTAAATCATTTTATTTGACAGGGTAACAACGTATAAATGTAAACTGTTGTTGTGGGCAGTAAATCTGTATGCACACAGCCTGAATGACATTTATAGGAATGTCCCAGCAACTGATAAGCATCCGTTTTCTGTTACTTTAAGTTTTAAGTGTAGTAGAATGTAATATTATCAGGGTTCAAGATGCCTTTTGTGTGAAATAATTGACCATTAATGCAAATATTGCACGGAGATGTAAACCACGCCGGATGCAGGGTAAACATGATGTTGAAATCCATTTCCTCTCCCTAATTGGCTTTTATAAGGCAATTGTGTAAATATTGATGGTACTTCCATGTAAAGTTGTGCTTATTCCTCACTTGAAACTCTCCTGAGGCTCCTGTGCTTAAATGCTCCATTTACAGAGTCTTTGCAAATACCATCTCAAGTATCCTTTAAAATAAACCCCAAATGCACACGGGCATTGGCTGAAGTAATCATAGGAGTACTTCGAATGTTATCTGCCCATGCTTTGGTATTAATGAAGTTCGCATGGTTGGACTTGATGGTTTTGCATTGGGAAATTCAATGCATTTTAAATAGACGCCTACTTGCGGGATTTACATAAGGTAATTGCACAAAGCTGGAAATACTATGTCTGCAATAGGGCCGTTCCCTCTTCTTGTGCACTAATACAATCAACCCCATTAAGTAGGCCATAAATATGGAGCTGCTGTATCATACGAGCCTGACAGATAATGGACCCCTCTGCTTGTCCATTTACTCATCCTGGGTGAAGCCTGATTGGTTTATCCGTACTCCATCATCTGACCCAGCATTAAGAGCTTGTAAATTCTGCAGCAGAGAACACCTGAAGAACCCCGCCTGGAGTTTTATTGAGTATGTGTGCCAATATCCAAATACGGGCCGTTATTCAAAATTGCCGCCTCATCCAAAGTGCCAGACAAGAAGTTCTTTTTTCTTTTCTTTTTTCTTTTTTGTCCGACACATAATATTTAAGTGTTCACATATGCACGGTGCCAACAGTGATAAATTATTGTTTTGGGAAATTATGCCTTAAAAGTAGCAAAACAATTACATTTGATTTTAAAAGTCTTGAAAATAACATAATGCTGCTTAGAAAATTGAACGCAGATAATCCTGCAAATATCAATAATTATAAACAAAATCCTTAAAAGATATGTTTTTTTTATTACTTTAACAACAGAAAGAGCATAACAGGGCTAAGGCACAACTATCAAAAAGTATTTTAATGAATGCCTAATAATGTTGTTTGCATAATATGTGTGTGAACTGTGTTTATATATATATATAAAAAATATGTACTGTATGTGTATATACATAATAAGTGTACACAGAACACATCATGCAAACAACCTTTATTTTGTATGCAATTAATAATTTTGAATCATTTGACCGCACTACAAAAAAAACAAAAAAAAAAAACATCAGTGCAAGCTTTTATTTCTGTACTTTTGCTCACATAAATATGTGCATATATCCTTGAACTCATTACACTCATAGACACACAAATAAAGAGTTTTAAATATGATTTAAAGGTATTTATGGCATTATTATAAAATATAATAATATAAATAAAAATAATATCAATTATTTATGAAATAAATTGTTAAAATGTATATCTGAAAGTTTTCTGATGCATAAAAAAAAAGATTCACAGCAGCAACAATAAAATAGGCATCAAATTTTAGTTGTTGGCACATTAACTCTCAAATAAAAAAATAAAATAAATAAATAAACAAGATGTGAAATTAGTAACTGGTGCAGTATGCTCTCAGAAATAAAGGTCCAAAAGCTGTCGCTGGGATGGTACCTTTACAAAAGGTGCAGTTTTGTACCTATTAGCTTTAAATACGTACACTTTCCCCCAGTTTCACAGACAAGGCTTAAAATTGCATGTTTGAGCTGTCTCGGATGAAAATATCTTGCTCTGAAATATCTTAAAACATGTCAGTGGCATTGTTCTGTGTGAAGATGCACACCTGTAATATTTTCATATAAGGCGTTTTTGCTGAAATATCCTAATTTAACTAATACCTAGTCTTGGCTTAAGCTAAGCCCCGTTTGTGCAACCGGGCCTTTAAGTACCAAAATGGACCCTTTAGGTATAAACAAGTACCTTTTGAAAAAGTACCGGCCTAGTGACAGCTTATGTACCTTACTGTAAGTACTAAAAGGTACAAAGGTAAACATCCAGCTCCAGTTATTTACCCCTAAATGGTATATATTAGTAAAAGTATATTAGTCCCTAAATTATACATGTTTGTACCTTTTTAAAGGGTACTGCCCAAGTGACAGTTTTCTGAGAGGAAGCATGAAGGATACAAATGACTCTCATTTCTCCATTCACACCATTTTTAATAGGACGGATATGTCTTACAAGAAGACAAGGGTAGACAGGAGTTGAATTCGAAAGTTTAATGAGAAGCAAAGAGCACTACGGTTTTAAAATTTCCCATACATCAGCTCAAACACACCCTGAGTAAAGACCGTGAAAGCCTTTAAAGCCGGGCATCTGGTGAATAAGACTGACAGTAATTTAAAAGCAATGCCCCTCTTCACTAGTCTCTAGTGATTCGGTCTCTCTCTACCCGTTAATTAGTTTGTCTCCAACTGCTGATTTAGCCTCGGTGTCCTTGCAGGAAGCCGTGTGGTGGGTCTCTTTTACAGGCTGATTAATCCTGTTCAGGCCCGTAGAGTGGTGTTAGACCCCGTCAGCAGCTTATTAGCATGTGTGCCTGCTAGCAGAGCCCTCGCTACTTAAGGCTTAATAATATGTGTTTCTTCAACTAACGTCCTTATTAGTGCTACTAAGTGACGATCACACTTATAAATAGTGCTGTGTGCTTTTTAATTAAGGTCTATGAAATCATAGGCTTGATGTGCGAGCGCGTGTGCGCGTGATAAATGAGGGGTGTTTGTGCTGGTGTTATGACTGCTGCTCCCGTGAGTTTACCTCACACACTTGCCCTAACAAGAACACACACACACACACTCTTCACCCCTTTGTCTTGATGATTTATGATCTGAGGTGCAGCAGCCTCTTTACAGTGCAGTTTTGCTGAGAAGATAACACAGCAGCTCCAGAGATACAGGCATGTAATGTTAAACATCAATTAGGTTGTTGCCTACTCATACATGCCGCGTTTCCCTTTGGAATTGTTATGCTTAAACAGGGCCGTAACCATCTTTGACATTGAAGGGGACGTGACACTACTCCTGTCTCAAATGCATGCAGGTATACAATACTTCTGCTGGACACACAATAAGATATTTTGAAGAACGTGCAACCAAACAGTTGCTGGTAGTCAGTGGCTTTTATAAAATAAAGAAATAAATACTGTTGTGTATATATACATATACATATATGAGGGTGAGTAAATGATGCCAGAAGTAAAATTGGGATAAAAGGGAAATAAACCATTTACCTCCAGTATAGACACAATAAAAAAAATGACAGAAAATCTTTTAATTAATTGGTAAATTTCTTAGTAATTTATGTATTTGGTCATCTACAACCGGTCCACAACCACAAACCTCCACAAGACCAAAGAGCAGTCAAAGCACACCAGAAACAAAATTGTAGACCTGCACCAGACTGGGAAGACTGAATCTGTAGGTAAGCAGATTGGTGTGAAGAAATCAACTGTGGGAGCCATTATTAGAAATTGGAAGACATACAGTACAAGACCACTGATAATCTCCCTCGATCTGGGGCTCCACGCAAGATCTTACCCCATGGGGTCAAAATGATCACAAGAACTGTGAGCAAAAATCCCAGAACCACACGGGGGGATCTAGTGAATGACCTGCAGAGAGCTGGGACCAAAGTAACAAAGGCTACCGTCAGAAACGCACTGCACCGCCAGGGACTCAAATCCTGCAGTGCCAGACATGTTCCCCTGCTTAAACCAGTACATGTCCAGACCCGTCTGAAGTTTGCTAGAGAGCATTTGGATGATCCAGAAGAGTATTTGGAGAATGTCATATGGTCAGATGAAACCAAAATAGATATTTTTGGTAAAAACTCAACTTGTCGTGTTTGGAGGAGAAAGAATGCTGAGTTGAATCTAAAGAACACCATACCTACTGTGAAGCATGGGGTGGAAACGTCATGCTTTGGAGCTGTTTTTCTGCAAAGGGACCAGGACGACTGATCCGTGTAAAAGAAAGAATTAATGGGGTCATGTATCGTGAGGTTTTGAGTGAAAACTTCCTTCCATCAGCAAATGCATTGAAGATGAAACCTGGCTGGGTCTTTCAACACGAGAGTTATCCCAAACACACCGCCCGGGCATTTCAAAGTCCTGGGGTGGCCAAGCCAGTCTCCAGATCTCAACCCTATAGAAAATCTTTGGAGGGAGTTGAAGGTCTATAAAAACATGCTCTAGAGGTGATCTGCATGGAGGAATGGGCCAAAATACCAGCAACAGTGTGTGAAGACTTAAATTGCCAACAAATGGTATATAACAAAGTATTGAGGTGAAATTTTGTTATTGACCAAATTCTTTAAATAATTTTCAACTGAATCCTCTTTTTCTATTTATTTTGTTGTTGGTGGTGGTTCTCTGTTGTAGTAAATGTGTTTTGTTAATAACTGACTGTAAAGAAGTATATTTACTTAAAATGTCTGCAATGTTTGAAGTTTGAATGTGGAGGAAAAAAACTTACGGCAAACAAATATACTACTTTTTTTGGTCCACAGCGAATTTTGGTCCACAGTAATTGTTCTTGGAAGTCTTTTAAGTTTGTAAACGAAGTAAATTTGTTCAACATGATCGCTTGCAGCGTTTTATGGCTCAGTAGTAAATTTAGGTCTGATCGCCACGCTAAGCTATGACTTTAGAAGACTTACATTGTAGCAAATAAATCGCACAGACTGCATTCATAGTGAATTTATGTACTATTCAGTATCATTTCTTGGCCAAGAACATACAAGAGTTGTCATAGGGAACTAAATCAGAGCGAGTAAATGATGTAAAGGCTGAACAATCCCTTACAGACTAATTAAACCTCTGGGTTAGCTCATGCTAATACTTTTTACACGCTGCGCCTGATACTTCATTAAGCTTCATAAGTTCTTGTCAGACAGACGCTGTGGCCATGAATCCCTGTTGTAATGTTGTAACATGAACACTAGGGTGTAACGAAGATCATGTTTTAGCCCTTCCTCAGTCTCTTAATTCTTGCTGTCAGCTTATTTCTTTTGATTGCACATTATCCTTCTCCCAGAATCCACCTACACATTCTCTTCCCTCCTTTTCTGCTCTTCTCCTCCAAAGTAGAGCTGGCAAGAGTTGGCAATGCAAAATAAATCCATTTTTATGTTCCTTACAGCTCTCTCTTCTTCTCTCTCCCTCTCTCAAGTATGCTCTCGCAATTCAGTTATGTTTAGAGGAGCTCGGGTGATTCATGCAGTTGAAGATATTCACCGTGCCCTATTTCTACCTCTCCCTCCTCCCCCCGCTCGTCTAATGAAGTTAGTGTGTATGCAGCGGAGAGAAGTAGATTAGAGCTGAGGTGATGAGGCAGAAGGGTAGCCTCGGTCCTCCTGTACGCAGACCTGAGGAGGGGCTGCTGGGGTCGGCCGGGATGAATTCCCTCTGCTCCTGAGGTGGAGATCTAATTGATTTTTGTACCCTGAGCCATCTGGCTTAGAGTAAGTGTGTTTCATTGTGTGTGTGTGTGTGTGTGTGTGTGTGTGTGTGTGTGTGTGTGTGTGGACAACAACAGATCACTTCTTGAATCTGGTTTTGGGCTCACATTTGTAATTTAAAAGAACTGACTGCATGCTACTCTATCTGTGGGGGATTCTAATTAAATCATTATGTGCTACAGCATGTCTTTGACATCATCACTAAAAGAGATCTGCGTTACCTAGGACAGACGACATCATCAGTGTCTTCATTTCACCTGAGAATATGTTCACCGAACATAATAACCATGGTGTGTCATGCTGTTTTTCATTTTGAAATCTATTCGTCAGTGACAAATAAAGATGTCTGAGATGAAAGAGATAAAAGATGATTTTTAAATTGTACCTGAAAATAAATATTCCAAAATATTTATTCAAATATCCAAACTGGCCTAAATACATTTTTACTTACTGTAATTGAAAAAAAAAAAAAAATAAATATATATAGGTCCTTTTCAAAAAATGTGCATATTGTGATAAAGTTCATTATTTTCTGTAATGTACTGATAAACATTAGACTTTC
>JAUMHQ010000069.1:10422801-10436202 GCA_032361165.1 Enteromius paludinosus
ACCTGTAGCCCATTTCCTGCACACGCCTGTACACGGTGGCTCTGGATGTTTCTACTCCAGACTCGGTCCACTGCTTCAGCAGGTCCCCCAAGGTCTGGAATCGGTCCTTCTCCACAATCTTCCTCAGGGTCCGGTCACCTCTTCTATATATATATATATATATATATACACGCTGTGTATCTGTGTGTGTGTGTGTGTGTGTGTGTGTTGTGTGTGAATTTATACTGTATGTACAGAATATAAGAGAAATTCTAACTATGAAAAAACCCCCAAAATTATTCATATTAATTTATATAATTATGTATTTATTTCATGTATTTTCTGCAGCAGAGTGGATGATCAAATTTGCAAATTGAGGCAAAAAGCTGATATGGAAATCATATATCTTTATGCTCAGTTTCTTCGGAGACCGTTAGTGAGCTCATGTTACAGCAGTGATGTTGTTTGTCTCTTCTTACAGTCTCCAAAGGACGATGGTATTACAAATACAGTATATATCAGCAACATCTATAACAGCATGTTACTGTAATGGATATTTGTTATTTGTATCAGTCTGTAATAATATGTGTGTTTTGGTGTGTTTCTGTTTGTTACCATATATATATATATATATGTGATAATGTCTCACTGCTGTATTCTCTGCTGGATCAGAATCAAATCGAAGAATCAGGTTAGGTCGTATAAGGTAAAGTAAGGTTTTGCAGTCATTTGTACTATTTAAATAAACAGAAATGCCATTTCCACATGCAGCAAATGGGTAAAATGAAAATCAGGTGCACTGTTGCACAGGTGCAAATGATTAGAAGCTCATTAGAGAGTAAATGGAGGGGCACAGCCTTATATAAACATCAGAAACTTGTGGTGAGGTTTGGTCTTAGCAGCTGAGGAGTGTGGCTAAATCACGCTGAGATCAAAAGAGGCCTTCGGAAGAAACTTGCTGATGTTCGAGCAGCGTTTTAAAATCACTTTCAAACAATTCGATGCTGTCACTCGACAGTTCAAAAGAAAAAAATTCAGCTGGATATTTATCCACCTTTGGTGGTCCAACCAAACTGAGCTGAAGTCACTGTTGTAACCTCATGAAACCCTACATGTGATGTCAAGATGGGAATAGCCACAGGAATATTCTAACAACATTTTATCATTTACATTATATATATATACTAGTCAACATTTGATCAAAAAAGTTGTCCTAATACAAGAACACATTTTGGTTTTAGGACAAATTTAATTAAAGGTTTTGATTCACTTCAAATGTTGACTGTTGTAGGCTATGTATATATATATATAGAGAGAGAGAGAGAGAGAGAGAGAGAGAGTGTGTGTCTGTGTGTTTTAACTGGCTTTTAAATAAGGTTTGGTGAGCAGTCAGTCTCCACAGTACAAATGGTGCATCACAAGTAGGGTTGCAGTTTCTTTTGCCAGATTTTACCTCATATTGGACCTAAAGATCATCATAAAAGTAACTTGCATATTCAGCATGCTGTTTATCATCCATTCTGCTTACACAGGAAATGCAAAGAAAAGCAAGCTATTTAATTTTGCTCTGCATGGCATGTAATAACCACCAAAATTCATCTAATGACGCCGGCCCTTAATGTGAACTTTTATTGTGCTTATCCAACCTATAAAACTGTTTATTAAAATCAAGTGCGCTCAAACCAATCCAAGTAAAATATGGATGGGAAAAGTCTCAGTGAACTCAGCGTTAATCCTCATGCCTACATGCGGTGAAATTCAGCTCTTGGCTTAAATGAACGTGATTTTTAAGTAAAGCGTAATGTTTTGAGCACAGATGTAGGCCATTTGTATTTGATTGTGCTATCCACTAAATTTCCCAGGGGGTGTTCTGTTCTCTGCTTCCACTCTTGGCTTGTTTTTGTGCTGTTGTCCATCAACTTTGAGCTACTGCTGGAAACAGGGCTCTCGTTTCATTCTGTGTGAACACATTTCCAGCCTTGTGTGTGATTTGCGGATTGTTCAATGCTAAGCAGGCAGAAGGGTCACGAGAAAGCTACTTTGGTTTTGAGTGCCCAGGTTGAGGCATTCAGAAGACCATACATTAATCTTCATAGTCCTTCTATAACTGCATTAAGCATCCACAGAGTTGAAAAATATTCTGGCTTCTGCTTTAACCAAATTATTTATGGCAGTCTGACACGCACACAAACACAGCGAGACTATTCTGCATACAGCAGAGGGCTGAGCATGCATCACATCATTTTCAGACTTCAGTCAGATCATAGATTTATGTGTTGTTGCATTAATAATTCATGCTCTCCATCCAAAAACCCGCATGGCAACCCGATCCTAATCAATGCTTTGTGTCGGAGCGGAGGGATTGTGTTCACTGTGCAACAGAGACTAAACTCGGGGGAAAAAACTCATCTTTCGAAATGTATGCTTAGGTCTTTAGGTAATTAAAGATCTGCGTGTAATGTAATGGAAATATTCTAGAAAAGCTGAAAGTGTTGTATTCTTGAAGTATTTTATTGTGAGATGGGGAGTCATTAAAAAAAACAAAATAAAACAAACGATCAAACAAAAAGCTATCACTAAAAAGGTTAAAACAGGGACATATAAAAGACTTTGTTGCCTTGATGTAGACAAAGAGAGTTACAAATTGGCACAACCAAAAATAATAATAAAAAAACAACACATTGATGATGTTTTGGCTTCATTAAAAGGGCAGCACAGTTTCATGGTGAAGGACAATCTTTCGATACAACAGCAAGGACTCATGCGTGTATAGCATACAATTAGTTTTCAGTAGCTTCAAAGTATAGTGGGGTAAGAGACAATAACATGAAAGTGACGTGTAAAAGCTAACAGTTTAACTCATATACTTTAGGGGTGTCTTTGTTTTTTTTCAAACACTGCATTTTGAAAATTTGAAAATAATACTTTTTCTGTTTTAAAACACTTTGCAATGCTAGAGTTCCTTCCCCAGCTTTGATTTCATTTATCTTCGAAATTATTCTTCATACTAAAATATATTATTGTATTAATACAAACTACAGTATTGTACACTACATTGTGTAATAAATAACCATAAAGAAAATACAAAAATAAGACACATAAATATAAAAGGTCTCTAAAACTAAAAATGTAAAGTTATACATAGTGAGGGGTGGGAGGGGTAATACTGCCTTTACTGAAAAGCAAAACAAAACAAAACAAATATTACACAATGTTCACTGAAACAAACAACAAAAAAACGTCATTACAAACAAGACAAAAATTAATACTGACAGGTAAAAAGGCTGACCGAAAAGAAACAAAAAACACTAAAAGTGAATTCTTCATTGATCATATCTGCCTACATTTGTTACCTGAAGAAAAAGTGTCGTGCAGCTAAAGATAACAAGAGAAACAAGTGCACCAAACAGGGGAAAAATACTTCAAGGCTGAAAAAAGAGCTTCTTTTTTCTCCTTTTTGCTCATTGTTCGTCTTTCCTGAATTCTTGATGCAGTGTAGTCCTTACTGGATTGATCAAATAAAGTCAAATAAAAAAAAAAGAGGCAGTCTTGTCCTTTAGCCAGGACTAGTGGTTTAGGTGCAGGGGTCCAAAATTTTGCTACCAAAATCAAAGACAGCATGAGCCCCACGCGAGTGTGCTGCTCAGTCACAGCAACGGCACAGCACTGTTCAATGGCACTTCCAACATGCGTGTTTTTGCATAAGGGTGGATGATGGGTGGGGAAGGGACCTGAAACATGATGGAGACTACCTCTAAAAACCAGCCGTCTGGGATTACTAAGGTTTTGATGCCTTGGCTTTTTGGGATTCATTAAAGCCCTCCCACCGTAACCACATCAATCTTTTGATATTTAAGGCTCACAGTCCTTCTTGAAATGAGACGACAGACTTAGGGGCGCTAATACTGGAAGGTAGACATTAAACAACACAAGGCCCACATAGGTGTTCCATAGGTAAACTGGGAATATGGTAGTGCACAGGATACTTTTTTTTTCCTTCAAATGCAAGAAAATACTGAGTTTTGTTCATTGGCAATAAAAACGTATAGAAATCTCTCTCTCCCAACTGTACAACTTTTGAGGGTAAACCGAGAGTGACAAAAAATTAGTAATACTGATAAAAGAAATTGACCCAAGGCGTTTTAGTAATAAAACATTATTAGCCAAAACGTGTATAGCTTTCAGTCCATATATGCATCATTTTCTTTTTTGTTTTTGTTTGTTTCGTTTTTTCGTTAAACTTTGCATTTATACAAACCATACTCAGACACTGAAAATCGTCTTTATGTGGAAAAAGTAACTATTTCGTATTTATCAGGCACACCTGGGGGTTTATACACAGTAGTGGGTTTAAATGCAGCGTAAGAGCAGTCACGCTCTCTTCCTCACTTCATTCGCGTCTTAATACAGTCACTTTCTCAGGAAGAGAGAGAAACATCTGCGGAGTGAAAACGTCTTTTTTGTTCCTGCAAATTAGTAACTTTGTAAAACAACGTCGTAAGGAATAAGGGCCGTAAAAACACAGTTGTGGCTTCACTTCACGTCTCCGTTCATAGCGGCTGTGTTTTCTTCATTTTCAATCTTTTTCTTATCGTCCGCCGGGTTCTCTTTTTCTGTTATGTCCTTCGTGTGTTCTAGAGTTCCTGTGTCCATGGCCTCCTCCGCCGTTCGCTCGTCCTCTCCGTTTACGTCTTCACATTCATCCTGTATCACTACGACTTTCAGCGTTTGTCCGTCATTTTCCTCACTCTCACCTTCCTCGTCACCATCTTCTTCTTGTTCGGCCCCTTCCGTCCTCTCTCCCTCATCTTCATCTGCTCCCTGGTCGTCTTCATCTCCCTCATCTCCAATCTTGACCACCTGAATCTCATCTTCATCCACTAAGCTCCCCGAGCCCATCTCCTCATCCTCCTCGCTCTCATCCTCTCTGGTACTACTCCCCCGCTCATCCGAGTCCAGGTGGGAGGGGGGCGAGGTCGCTGTGCTGCCCGTCCGAGGCTGCTCCTCGCCAGGATTGTCCTCTTCCTCGACTCCCTGGCCTAGCCCTTGGCCTTGAGCCTCTTTCTTACAGTAGGAGTAGCGGTGGTTCATGTGTTGCGAGTAGGAGCCAGAGTGGGAGAAGCGCTTGCCGCACTTGTCGCATTGGTACGGCTTTTCTCCGGAGTGCAGGCGCAGGTGCTCTATTAGGTGGTGCTTGTGTTTGAAGGCCTTGCTGCAGATCCCACACTCATGAGGCCTCTTTCCTGTGAGAGATGAAGAGGTTGCACTCTATTAGTCTTGGAGCACTTATCTCATTACTAGAATATATAGAGAAATACAATCATTTCTGAGCTTTATTTTTTACGCAATTGGGAGTTTCAGGTAAGGGTGAAATAGGTCCCCACGTAGAAGACTGTTACGCCAATTCGTCAGACTTAGCAACAGAAATCTGCTTGTTTCCAAAGTGACTTCTGTTTGAGCGATGCTAATTTGTGCTAATGGGAGCACTATTTGCGCTAATGAAATCTGAGAGCTTTCTGACCCTGCATAGACAGCAACAGAACGACTATGTTCAAGACTCAAAAAGGCAGTAAGGACATTGTTAAAATAGGTAGTAAGGACACCTTTGGTTCAGCTGTAATTTTATGAAGTTACAATAACTTTTTTGTGCAAAAAAAACATAAATAGTGATTTTATTAAACATTTTTTTCTCTTCCATGTCCGAATCGACATGGGTTCCCATAGAACATGCATGGGCCTCCCCTTGTCTACAAGCAGAGGAATGCACATGCATGTGTCTTGTTACTCTCGTGAATGTGTGTCAAAGAACCTGATGAAAAAAACAGCCTAGGCTGGTTGGCTGGTTTTAGCTGGGAGACCAACCTGGTCTTAGCTGGTTTAAGCTAGTCTGGTTTTAGGGGGATTTTGGCCACATTTCCAGCCTTTCAGGCTGGTCTTAGCTGGTCAGACTAGGAGACCAGCTGGAACGACATGTCGCATTTACTGGTAGTTTCCGATGAATGTTTATTAGTTGATCGACACAATTATGCCATAGTATGATATATTAAATGGACTAATTTAAATTAATTATACGCATGCTTTAAAAAGCTGTCACACAGCTCAACGACCACAGAAAACATTCTTGTAATCTCTGCATGCAGCACTAGAAAATCCCTCACACCCAGTGTTCAACCCTGGATCTTTAATGCATTAAGAATTGCATTACATGTTGTTATGTAGCCATGGACAATAAGACCAAACAATGAATCAAAACAAGCTGTGGTGCTCAAGACAGGCCAGCTCCACCAAGCCCTGGAAGTTTATAAACTGTGGCTTCGGACAAAAAATAATATAGAGAGAAAAGACAGCACAATTTGTGGTTCAAGGCGCTGTGATGTCATTTGGATGAGTGCTGCTCACTTTTTGGCCAGGTATCTTAACAGCGAGAGGTGACCGGCTCTTGGCTTCGCTAACTTCTCATGTTTTTAAAGCAAAAGAGGGAGGAGGAGTGTAAATTACTAACAGAGAACTGATGCAACAGCCTGGGTTCGGTGTGAGAAGGTAATGTATTTGGCCAGCGGATAAGGGAAAATAAGTCACCGCACCCTCCAGCACGTGTAATTTAACAGCGGTTGGAAATTCAGTTCAGCTCCCTGTGTAATAGGTACAATTACTGCAACACAATGTATTCTGTCATAATTTCCCCCTCAATATCACTTCAAATCATATTTCTATGAATGCCCAGCAATTTACATTTGAAGGAACATCTAAAAACTGGCTAAACTCTACTTTACGCCTACCATTTTCCCCATGTGTGCGAGAATCCCACCTGTGTGTTCATATTTATGGCGGAGCAGTGAGCTGCTCTTCTGGAAGATTTTGTCACACAGGTCACAGGCATACAACCCACTCTCCGTCCGTTTCATCTTCTTTCTTGTCGGCCCTGAGTCGGAGTCTGTCTGTTCTTCCAATGTTGAGGTGACCTCTGACCCCATCTCCTGTTTCTCCTCCTACATTGTGAGAAAAAGCAGGTCATTTTGATTTGATATAACCAAGGTACCTTGGTATACCTGAGTCTTAGTGCAAGGTACATTTGTATGCACGACCCTCACCTTGATGCCATTGACGTGTATAACGTTCATCTGCGGCGCATCGTTCCCTGCTGGGCTGGAGGATGTAGTGGTGTAACTGTAAGTCAGCTGCGGGATCAGGATGGTCTGTTTAGTGGTGGTAAGTGCACGAAGACATTGCGCTTGTCCCTGGTCAGTGATAGCCACTAGGGTGGGCAGTTGAGTGGTCACGATGTTTATGGGATTGGCACTTGGTTGGCTGGCATATATGGCAGCATTGGTGCTTGCATTGCTGAGCAGTTCCTTCTTTGTGCAAGTCAAATTCAGCGGCTCCTCTTGAGCCGAGTAAACAGTGTTTACGTGACCGCTAGCCACAGCAGCTGTAGCAGCAGATTTTGGTAGCGACAGATCGAGAGGTCCCTCACCCTCCTCAAGAGTCCTGGCTGGGACAGGACCATCGGCGGATAGGTTTAGTGGTGAAGGGGATGTAGGGACACTCTCTATCCCATTCTCACCAGCTGCTACGCCCTCAGCTGGGCTACAGCATTCCCTTTCTCCTTGCTCCTCTGAGTTCATTTGATTATCTGGCTCTGGTCGGGGTGATGCCCCTGTAGTCCCATCCAAATCTCCAGGAGTGGTCTGCTCATCCTCAGCCAGGGGTGAGGAGGGATCTACAGAGATCTGTCCCAACTGCATCTTCTCAAACCACTTCTTCACCACCTCTGCCGGAAGACTGACAGACTCTGATATCTTTGCCAGCTCCTCCTTGGTGGGCTCGTTGTTTAAGGCAAAGTAAGCCTTGAGCAAGGAGAGAAGGTTCTTTAGGGGAGGCTGACCAGGACACAGTCCTTCCTCCAAGTCTATCTTCCCCTCAAGGTTTTTCCCGTTTATCCTATGTCCATCTTTACCACAGTGCTTAAGTGTTGTGTCATTGTGTAAAATACTCTTCTCGTCCACAGTGATGGTGGTTTTGTCCCTATTCGTCTTGACTGTCAAGTCCTCTGGCAGCTTCTGAGCCTTGCAGGCTTCTGTGGTCAACCCCAAAGATTCCTTCTTTGGACTTTGAAGGAGCGCTTGAGCCTGTGATGGGTCTAGACTGTAATTAATGAAGATCTTAGTACTGCCATCCTGGTCCAAGATGGGAAGACTAATGGCCTGTATGACTTGTTGGGGTGCTTGGGCAATTCCCACCCCTCCTGCTCCAATGATTCCTGTCCCTGTTTGCTGGCCCTTAGCTTGCGTGCTTTCCAGCACTTGCCTAATGACATTCCCGTCCACTGCCACCTTTAGTACATTCTGTAAGTCCCCGAGGTTGATGCTGATTGGGGATACCAGACCTACTGTTGGGAGCACAACAGCCTGTACAGCGCCCTGAAGAGGGGCTGCCGCCCCACCTTGGAATATGCCATTTACACCTCTAGCTGATGGGGCCACCACCACAGGTTTGTACTCATAGTCCAGTGGCTCAGACTTGATCTGTGTCAAGGGAAGCTGTTCCTGAAGGGGTTTGCTATTGTCCAGTTTGTCTCTGACTTGGACACGTGCCGTGGGGGAAGAGGTTGGCAGGGATGGAGAAGAGCACTGCGGGGTCTTGGCAGCTCCGGTGGCGGGAGAATTTCGTGGCCGGCCGTTTACTGAGATGAGGCCGATGCACTTCTTACTGCTGATGTGGGAACTATAAGAACCGGAATGAGAGAAACGCTTCTTGCAGTTGGAGCACTCATAAGGCTTTTCTCCTACACAACACACACAATAAAGAAATCAGAAACCGACGATTCACATATATATATATAGATGTTTTTTAACTCTATTGCTTTTACTGTTGAGGACACATTGTGTGGTTCAGAATTGTGATGATCAAATGAATGGTGGGTAAATCTCTTTAGTAAATAAAACAGACACTTGATAGATGGTCCGCAAAAGAAACTACAACACAATTTTTTTTTTTTGTTTTTTTTTTTTACCGTAAAGGCTATCAAAAGTGTGCAGTGTTTAAAAGACTATCTCTCCTAGGAAGTACTTGAATGCTGAATTGCTCTACAAATTTGTACAAAGAAGTGAACAAATGCACAAACATATGCATGTTTGCAAACTCACACACATACACAGCAGTATAGCATATTGCATGCAATCCTCACCACTGTGGATGCGCAGGTGTTCTTTCAGGTGGTGTTTGTATTTGAAGGCTTTGCCACATTCAGTGCATTTAAACTTTCGATTCCCTCCTCCACCTGACTGAGTAACATGCCGCTAAAAACGTGAGAGAGAATGTATTATAATCAGATAAACAATACTGCTGTCATCATTTATATGCAAGTGTAAAATCTTATAAAAAAAAGTGTTTAATGTTTAACCATATGCCCTCTTTATACAATATAGCTATGTACCTTAATTGTACTGTGTACTATGTAAAATTTATAACATAACATTTATATTTACAGTACATTTTACAGCTTTTAGTTCTGTTCTTTAGGTGTTGCATGAGTGATATATTATTACTTATGTGTTAAATCCAACCATTTTGGGTTTCACTACAACACATAATCGTCTAAAACAGAATTGTTTCATACCATTTTGAACATGTTAGATAAATCATTAAATCACACTTCTCAAAAACACTAGAGAGTAAGGACAGAATACCTGTTCTCGGCCAGCTTTGTGTGCGGTCATGTGTCTGTCTAGCTGTGTTCGGTAGGCAAAAGTGTAGCTGCAGAGAGAGCAGCTGAAGTTGTCCTCGCTCTTCTCGTGTCTGTATTTAATGTGTTCTTTCAGTGAGGTGTAACGCTTGTAGCCACGAGAGCAGTAGGGACAGGTGAGGAGCTGAGAAAATGAGTCTGGCGTGCCTGAGAGTGAGAGAGAAGAGAGTATTACAAATGAGCAGAGGTGTGTGTATTCATTTTCTGTGACTCCCTCTTTTATCTCTCTAGCCTTTTTTCTTCAAAAGCATATATTTCAAACACATAAAAATCTGTTATCTATCAGTAATTGCAAATGAATGCAAATTTGCATACAATTATTGTTCTGTTGTTCAATTATATATGAAGAGGTGTGCAAGTAGAGTAATGTACTGTAGTACAAGGGAATCCAGTTGCATGCATTTCTGGCATAGATGATTTATCTGTGAGTGTTTGTATGCGCACGCATGTAGACATGGATCAATGCACTGGCAAATGAGAATATGAGAGTTTGGGAAGATCTTTAATATGTGACACTTCCCATCCTGAAATATCTCCAGCATGAAGAGCTGAAGAACAGCAGCCAAAATAAAAGGAACAAGGACTGGCAGCTGGGTTATTAAAGAATACCACGGCAACAAGGCAAATAATTACATAGATGAACAATGGATTTGATAAAAAAAAAAAGAAAAGAAAATAAAGAACATGCTGGTAAAGCCTGTTATAAAAGCAACATGAATAACAAGCCAGAAAAGATTTGACAGCACATACTAACAGAATAATAAAGCCACGTATGGCACATCATACGCTCTGTCATACATTAAAAAATTAACAAGTTTAATTGAAATGCCATTATAGTGCATCCAAATTAAGATATGCCACTGTCTTATTTCTCAAACCAAATATCTCAATTTAAGGAAACACTTATCTAGCTTGTATAATAATAATAATAATACATACATTTTCAAATGTCAAATGGAAAACGAGCAGAAAACACCTGGACAGGTTTCTGTCCAGCTCTCACAAAGGTAACATATTACCTGTTAACAGGTAACCTATTAACCTTCTCTCTCCGGTCAGGTGAAACGTTCGCTCTCTCACAAACACAGTAACAGGGACGTGAGAAAGTAGCTCAGGTATGGGACATTTGCACAGGTGTTGCAGGTCTAACAGAAGCTGCGTTTCCATTATACTTTGATTTGCGCAAACTGACATTGCGAATTATGAAAACATCAATTTCAAACTCCCACATATCGCAAAAATACATTTTTACACTTGCATGAGGTTTGTCAGGCAATTTAAAAAAGGAATATATCGCAAAACTGCAATGGACTCTTGTTAATGCTTGTGTTTATATCAGCTTATAGCGCGTCCCAGAAATGGCTCCCTGAACTGCTTCACTAAAGATACACTGTATATACTGTATGTCTCATACTTTTAAAAATAACAGCTAGTGTGGTGGCTGCGATATACGTGAACCTACCAGCAGGAGAAAGAATTGTTTTAATCGCATAAAATCAGTTAACGGAACCACAGCTATTTCGCAATAGTTTTTATCAACATTTATGAAATATTGCAAACGTTTTGTGCATGAAAACCCATCTAGAAATCAAACCATTAGCAGCCAAGGAGAAGCATGTCGACTTCATGTGTGAGATTTGATTTTGAAGTACATACAGTTGCAGGAAAAAGTATGTGAACCCTCGCGACTTCTGCTGTATTACTCAAAAACCAACAACAGATAAACGAATGAACAATGAATAAGACTACATCCAAGAATTCACGCTTTTTCTGGCAACTATTTATATTGATCTTGTGTGACATTACCCTATGAAGTGTTTATGATGTGTGTGATGCGTGTGTACCATTTTCATCGTGTCCGCTGGTTTCTGGTGTGCCCTGTCGCGGTTCGTCTTCAGGAGCCTCCGGGAAGATGACGGCCGTGTCTCCCTGCTGGAGCATCTCCTCAACCAAAGCATCTCTGCTCCTCTCATCCTCGTCCGACACGCACTCCTCTCTCACTGCAACACACACAAACACACACTGATGCTCACCGCTGTGTCTGTAGACAGAATATCAGTCATACGATACGTCCCAATGCACGATAAAAATATGAAGGATGAGTAATTTGAATGAGACCAAATAACAGCCAAAATACTTAGTTGTGACTCAATATTAAACAGTACATTAGCTAAATACTCAGAGGAGTTTGAGTGGGTATGAGCTTTAGATACATAGCTTGACGTTCATATACACCCACAAAAACACATATTAGTCCTCGATTGCACATTTACCTATTAAAAGCAAATGAAAAAGAAATGACTCTGGTGCAGCTAATTCAATTTCGGGCTTAATGCACAATCTGAGCTCAACGTCCCTATTAAACGAGCTTCTTTAATTTGAGAAATGTACTCTCATTTTCTTTTGCTCACAAACGAAAGATTGGCTCAACTAACGATTGCAAATGAACAAGCGAAGGCTTCGGGAGAAACTGAGCCCTCGGGCGGCACGCTGTTCTGTGCCTTAGCAATGCGCTCTCTCATGCGTATGCTGAAAATGAGTCCGCAATGTCAGCAATTACAACTAATGGCATTTGCTAGCGAGTCAAAACAACATTTCGGAAACACCTGAGGACATTTGTGCATTTGTGTGTCGGAACGATTTAAGAGATCCTGCAATATGTGAGGGACAAAAAGAAAATGAAGAGGGTTTTTGTTTTGTTTATGTCAAGTGTTCTTTTGCTCATTCTCGCTGTGTTTCTCAGCAGCTCTTTTTGTAGCGCACTCTACCCTTGTCAGCAGTGATGTCTCCATAAGGGACACTGATTCACACAGACACTGTTTATTTGTCTGACATGTAGGGTTTTCTCATCACAGTATAGACGAATGCACTTGGTCCAAAGATGACACATATCCTGTCATCAGTGTTATTTTTTACTTTATTTTAATTATCATCATTTATAATTTGTTTTGTTTTAGACACGTTTGTCTTTAAAATTTACATTTCATTGTCAATATGTATTATTATTATTGTTATTAGCTATTATTTCACGTGAAATATTCATTATTCATTATTAATTAAAGTTAATTTTATTATTTTAATTATTTAATAAACATCTATTAATTAATAACCAATTTAATTTGGTAAAAAAAAAAAATATATATATATTAGACCGTTTTACTCTGACTTTACTTAACTTTTAATTCATTACATGCATCCAAAATTTAGAACTAATCAATATTTGCAAAATACAAATAAATCTGCAAACATTTTAATGTTTTGTTAATATCTTGCAGTGCTATATAGTCTCACTGTATTTTATTTCTTTAAATATTAATTAAATTAAATCAATCACCCAGTCAATAAATATTTAATTCATTATTTATTAATAATTAACATGTTAATTATAATTCATATAATATAATTGTATCAATAGTAAATGTTGTTTTTTTTGTTTTTTTTCCATTTTGGACTTTAGTTTTTAATTTCAGTCCATTTTACCTTTGATCGAAGTGGTATAACTTTCATTTATTTCATTAGCGAAAATACAAATAGCAAAAAAAACATTTTAACGCATTGTTACTATATTGCCGTGTTATAGTAGCCTGGCTTCTGCGACTATAAGGGGCAGTCGTGGCCTAATGGATAGAGAGTCGGACCTGTAACCCAAAGGTCGTGGGTTCGAGTCCCAGGTCCGG
>JAUMHQ010000069.1:10436302-10447181 GCA_032361165.1 Enteromius paludinosus
TGCTCTAAAACGGCAGCTTGGCCAGACTGACTTTGCTCGCGAAATAGAATGTAGCGTCACAGGAAGTATGGGCGGGCTCAGGCTAGTGTTATAGTTTTTCATCGTATTTTAGTTTTTTGGTTTTTATTAAATCAAGCCCTCGGTCAACAAACATTTTCGTCAGTAATCTTGCTGACCGGAATAACACTGCAAGAATGGAAGAGTAGCAAAAGACTATGCTAATTTTATAGATTCGTTAAACTACGAAAGAAAAAGCATGAACACATTGAAACGATAAACTCCACTGAAATGAACGGCTATTGTGATCTTGCAAATGTTTCAGTAAGTTCCTCCCAAACGTTCCTGAGAGGTTTAAATCGTGTTGAAATCAGGGTGTGAGATGTTCCGCTAGCGAAGGAACAGATGATTACCAGAGCTCTCGCTCCAAGCTTTGCCCCGCACTACACAGCCATCACAGCACGTTTGTTGTCATGACATCACAACACAACTGCAGCCGTGACAATCTCACATTAGAAGTAGGCCAGAGATAGAGACATGAATGTTAGTGGGGCTGGACGAAAGTGTCTCATTCCTCATTCTACACCTACAGCGTTTCCAAGAATCGTTCACAAACTCGGCCCAACACTTTATTATGCTACATTATTAAAGTCCTGTGACATCTTGTAAGGAACAATATACCCTTGGGCCTTACAATAAAAAGTCGACGGAGGCAGACAGATATTGTCTTGTGATTGAACAGCAAACTAAAATCTTCTTTGAAAGAGAAACGAATAACATACTGTTGTAGTCTAAGCTCAGGGAAGTAGCTTACACACGTACATGATTATTTGTGACATCCTGACCTTGTTAAACACATTAAGGGTGAAGGTCAGATAAAGTGCACGAGGGTTTCGTGATGGGCTTGGTTTGATTTGACGATGACGCACCATTAGCATGCCAGAGCTGGGTCACATGAGTCTAAAAGCTCAGCCAGTTCACAGATTTACCTTAACTCGGAGGATTAAGTGGAGAAAATGAAGATATATGTACATAAATTCTTGCGAGGTACTGCAAGCATGGTTCCACTATCCATTAAAGCCACTAACAAAACAGTTACGGTTGACTATGGCATTCTCACCGAGGCTGAATGTGGCCCAAATCTGATTTTCTGCTCAAATCTGATTTTTCTGTGAGGTTGCTCACATGACCCTTCAAATGTAGCCTGTATCAGATACTGGATTGAACAGACAACCCTCCTAAACTGATTTTTGCTTGTAAAACACCCTAGCATGTCCATTAGAAGAAAACAGGCAGAGGCATTGTTGAATGTGAGATTATTTTTAGTATTACAGTAATGATATTTAAGTTCAATTATCATTAAGGTTATTTATCAATGGAAGCCTGTTTCCGACACTAAATAAAAAAAAACCTGACTCGAAAATCTGACTTTTTTCTCAGAATTGCCCACAAGCTTACATTTCTGATCTTTTTTTCTCAGAATTGCGAGATACAAACTGACTTTTACCTCAGAACTGCATGATATCGTTTTTGCTAAATATAATTCTCACTTTAGAACTCGCAATTACAAGTTTATATCTCACAATAAAAGTAAAAGTCAGATAAAAGTCAGTTTATATCTAGCAATTGTGAGTTTGTATCACGCAATTATGAGAATAGTCAGTTTTAATTTTTATTCATTGGTGGAACCAGGCCTCCATATATCTATACACTCTCAGAAATAAAGGTACAAAAGCTGTCACTGGGCGATACCTTTACAAAAGGTACTTGTTTGTACCTAAAGGGTCCATTTTGGTACCTTAAAGGTACATATTTAAACCTAAAGAGTACAACAGTGTACCTTTTAAAAAGGTACCGCCCCAGCGACAGCTTTTGTACCTTTATTTCTGAGAGTGTGTATATCAGTTATTATCAGTAATCATCATTCAGCCATGATCCATTAAAATGATCAAAAGTGACAGTATAAATGAGGCATTTATATAGCATTTTATTATGTATCGACAGTAAGTACGGTTTTGATATCACAAATATTTTGATTGCTATTCATCTAAATGTTAAAAAATTTATCACAGCTTTTACAAAAATCTTAAGCAGCACAACAAAAGATATATTTCACAATATCACAGTTGTTACTGCATTTTCGAAGCCTCAACCCCAACCTGGGGTAGGCAACGTTGATCCTGGAGTGTTGATGTCCTGTGGAGTTCAGCTGCAACCCTGAATAAAACCTCACCTTCCTGTAGCCTTGAAGACCTTGATTAGCTTGTTCAGGTGTGTTTGATTAGGGTTCAAATGAAACTCTGCAGGACATCGACACTCCAGGACTGACGTTGCCTACCTCTGGCATAGACCATCAGCAGGCACTACATTTCCCAGAATCCACCAGCTCCACTCTTCCTGATTAAAGTTCTGATGAAATTTCCATTATGAGTCAGGCACTTACAGCAGTTTCCCCAGTGACCAATTACTCCATCACCATATGCTCATGCACTTTAAAACCTAAGAGTCAAATATAGAATGTAATCCTCCCCAACAGTAAAAAATGAGGTAAACCCATCCGCCATGTTTCTTGTTCCATTATGCTAGGTGCCTCTGCTCACCGCATTACGTAAATGGCTGATTCCTAATGCTTGTTCAAGAAAAGTGTGGTTAAATTACAGGGAAACAGAGCGGCTTGACATATCGAATTGGATACGCAGTGTCACTATCCATACCACAGTAATCATGTATTGGTTCACGGAGTATTTTCCCCACAAATGACTGCAAGAGGAGTGTTTTCATCCCAGAGAACACGAGAGCTGACATTGAACGAGCGGCCAGTCATCTGATCATGAAGAACGGAGTGCAGAAAAATAGCTTGGATGGAGGGAAAGTAAAAGCGGAGGTTGAGGTACGAGAATTGTAGCCAGAGACCACAGCCGAGCTGGTACTCCAATACAGAGATCGCTGCCAAGATAAAAAGAAAGAGAAAAGAAAATAAAGGTGCGGGGTAGTCCGAGATGGAGAGTGAGAGTTGGACTGATAGCGCTGAGCCATTATGGCTAGTGGCTGCTTTACAGCCCTGAGCTCTATGAATGATGGGAAGCTTAGGCAGAGAAGTGTATATAACTCAAACACGACATCTGAGAACCGAGAACAATGCACATTACATCTCAGCAGAGCAATTTCTCAGTGTGACACACCTCGTAATGACTCGTATATCTGGCCATCTTGCTGCAACCAAGCCTTTGGTTATGGAGAGGGTAAAACTATGAAACGAAGAAGAAAAGGCGCTGCAACAGGTGCTGAATTCTGGGAAAACATTAGAGACTCACAACAACAATTCATTCAGGGCTACAACAAAGAAGCAACAGGCGGACAAAGAAAGACTACAAAGACATGAAGGTGGTATGGAGGTAATAAAAGAAACGTTCCAGTCAGTGTGTGTGTGTGTGTGTGTGTGTGTGTAGTCTCCTAACTCTGGTTTCTGTGAAGTGTTTAATGTTTGGAGAGCTCTGCCAAAAACAATGACTTTCTTCTTCACTGAAGCTCCATCCTGCAGAGAACTGACAGAGAAGCCGGGAGAAAGGAAGGAATGAATGAATGAATGAATGAATACTGGCAGAAATTAAAATGACAGAGGACTTTCATGAATTTCGGGGGCGAACCTTGAAATACAGAGTGGAGAGAGTAGAAAATGTAGCGATTGAAAAAAGGGAACAAGGGGCTGCTGTGCAAGCAGTTGCTGTGGTTATAGTGGCGGTATATTACCTGCCATGATGCCTGCGTCCCGCAACACTAAGCTTAATGCACAATAGCACCCTGGTAGCTCACACACAACAGACTTTGTGTTCACCTCTTCCAGAATAAACAATCCCCACACCGCAGGCAATCCATATTAGCCCAGGAACAGGAGAAATGCCTTTCGTTCGAAAGCAAAAGAGCTCTATTGTATCCCAGTCAACCTTTATCAAGGCTTATTATCCAGATGGAGCCAAGATTTTACCATCACAATGAAAACGGCCTTTTCTGAAGGAAATACCTGAGCTTAAAGGCAGCAAAGGAATGGTGGTAAACTGTCTTAATTAGTGTTTCTTAGTGAGATTATGCTTCACGTTCTTCGTGTTATCATTTTATTGATGTTTGACAAATTTTGAAAAGTAGAAACTAGTTGAATACAAACATTTGACCAGTTAGAGCTTTAAAAACTTCAAATTTGTCTTTTCTTTATTTAATTTCTGATAAATTCACGATTTTCAGAACACTGTATATAGATTTTGTTTTATATGCTTTCTTTTATTTGTTTTGCAATACTGTTCAAATGTTTCAAAAAGGTCTCTTATGCGCACTGTTTTTCCTGTTTTAATATTTTTATTATTGCAATGGCAAATCTGAATTTCCAGCATTCACCGGTGCATGATTCTTCAGAAATCACTCTAATATGCAGATTTGGTGCTTAAAAAAACATCAATGTCAATGTTAAATATGATTGCTTGATATTTCTGTGAAAACAGTCATATATTTTTCAAGATTCTCAATGAACAGGAAGTTCAAAAGAATAGCATTTATTTAATTAGAAATCTTTTGTAACACCACAAATGCCTTCACTGTCACTTTTGATCAAGTTTTTCTTTGAAAAAAAAAATTGTTTTATGTGTGATGACAGAAAACTTGCATATCAATTCATTTCTTTTAAAGCATCACATTCACACACTTTTAGACAGAGGTCTTTGGCTCTTGCATAATGTCTGGTTGTTTTTGGAGCATCCTGCCACAAGCTGTGCATTTGCACAAAATAGTCTAACTTTTAAAACATGCATATACTGTAGAGACACCTTCATTCTCTTCTAAACACTCCCATAGACACCTGCCTGATCAGGATCAGGTGAACCTGAAATGAGACTCAATATACAGAGCTTCCTTGATAACGATATGTCACAAAGGGGCAGGCTTACCATCGTCCCATCTGCCGTCGGGGTCAACGGTCCCATTAGGGTCATCTTCAGGGGCCACGCTGTCACAGTCGGCCCCGTCCAGGAGACTCCCTTCCTCCTCCACGATGTGAAGCTTATCTTCATCATCTGAGTCTGACTGGCCCTCCAGCACATGACTGTAGTTACTCACTGCAGAGACACAGAGAACAACACAACACTTAAGGAGAATGCTAACATATGGAGTCGGCAAGTGCTCGCAAACCGCAGAAGGCTTGATGAAACCCTTGAAATCTGGAAAGAGGCTGCTGGTGAAAATGACTACAAGATAGAGTCAGACGAGATTAAAGAGAGACACAGCAGCTCAGATGAAACCAATTGTTGAAGCGGGAGAGATGACTGAGGAGATGTAGAGAGATGAAGTGTACTTAAGGGAATAATTCAATTAAATGGCAAATAGTAGAGGAGCAGTTCCTGCGTCTTTCAGGGAGCCAATGAAACAAGACAAAGAATCACTCGAGATTGAATCAATAAATCAGAACGGCTCGTGTTAAAACCATTTGCGGCCAAACGGTCTGGTGTGGACACAGTCAGACGGTGTAATCAGATCCTGAAATTACTATCAAGCCGCTGTAATCGTGAGATCACATACCTTACAATACTGGAAACATATCTTCTTATAGGTGCGTGATCTGCCTTTTGTAATGATTAAATGATTTTTTCGACAAAAAGGAGGGACGGGCTGACCTCCATTTCAGCAGCACAGGAAGGAGGGAGAGAGGGATCGAGCTAAAACAGCATTGATTTTCTGTAACAGGCCAGACGGCCTTAATTAGTAATGTGTGTGTTTGCATGCTAGGCTAAGTGTGATTTGACATTCTATTAAAACAACGGATGACGGAGAGGTAAGCTCACCTAACACGTTCTCATTCGTTAAAGGTAAGTGCTGGCAGGACAAGGCCTTTAATGGAGCAGGTGTAAATCAAGCCGATGTGGACTGTTTGGATTTATAAATTCAGCTAAAAGAGACACAGGAAACATTTTTTTGTGGCCACCTGAGGAATCAGTATTATTTTAAAGGTACGGCACACCCCAAAAATGAATATTCTGTGATCATTTGCTCATCATGTGTGGTTCTTACTTCTGCTAGTGATTTCTATCATTCATACAATGAAAGTCAGTGAGGTTCAATGTTGTTTTGGACCCTATTGGCAACAACAGTAGAAATATCTTCTTTTTTATTGCACAGAACAAGTTTGGAGCAACATGAAGGTGAGTAAATGATCCAAAACAGTGAAATATCCCTTTAATTGGTTAAAAAAAAAAAAAAAAAAAAAAATCTAAAATCTAAACAGATATTCACACAACTTTTTTCGAATACAGATATTCTCACACATCACACAATGAATGTGACGCTAGAGACTGGTAGTGATTATTATTGTAATATGTGTGAATCCTTGTTGACGGATTTTGTGCAGGGGAGAGAAATAGGTGTGCCAGAAAGCCTTCCTCTCCATCCTCCTCCTCTCTCTCCATTTCTCTCGCCGTTCTCACTCTCCGTCATTCTTCTTTTCCACTCATCTAAGTACCTCTCTCTCCGGCCAAATCAATTTTCCTTTGAGAGGAGCAAAGTCAGCAGAGGGGCTGGCCGTAGATTCACACACACACACACACACACACACACACACACACACACACCATATCTCTTCTGCTGGGCTTATCTGGCACATTTACATTCAGCTGATTTTGTGCTTTTTGTTGCACACTTTAACCAACTCTCTCTCTCTCTCATGCTCCCACACTCTCAATCTTCTTTTATTTCTCTGGCCTGTACTTTCATTCTCCACCTGTTCTGTGCATGTACAAACCTCTTATCCTCTTTATTCTATCTCACGCTCCATTGTTGGTTTTAAGGTCATGGATCACAGACCTGTGGTGTGTCTATATATGTACCTGAAACTAGAGTCACAACGAAGCGGTGGTTGAAAAATGTTTCCTATAACAAAATGGAAAAAATATCACACAATCATAAAGATAGACCCAACGCTCACTAGCCACAAGTTCTGTCAAGTGAGTGATGAACGGATCACCACAACAGTCAATTCGGTGTACTGTGAAGGAGATGCTACCAATCCCATCAGGCTGTTCAGCCAAGGGAAGCAAACGGTGTGGCTAGTCAGCAGAAGACAGAAGTAAAGGGACAGCGGAGAGTGTGTGAGCTCACTGTGAATGATCCATGACAAACAGCCATGAGCCTTGTTCCGCCGTTCCACATGAGAGATTTCATTACAGCCTTCAGGAGGTACACACAGGAAAAGTGACTAAATAAACGCTTTACCGAGAAAGGAATAGCTCACATTATGCTGGAGCTGTAAGCTAAAACTGTGTAAAGGCACGGGAAGAACAAACTGTACTACATAAAAACGCATAAAAGAAAGCATGAAACATTTAACATATCTGTCTCAAAGTGGAAAAGGCAGAGGTCAGTCTAAAAGTTAATCACTAGAAATAATTCATTATTTTTTTTTCCATCTCAGGTGTTTTTCTGGGCAATTAGAAAGCATGTTCTAGATCATATTTGATTTGTTTGTTTTGGATTTAATTTAAAAGCCAATTAAATAAAGGAAACATTTTTTTCACACAGTATACGCAACCAGTCATTAGAAATAGGCTACGTACAATACATTTATTTACCAAGAGTGCATTAAATTGATCAACTATTTATAATACTTCTAATAATAAACCTTGTTTTATTTAAGCACATATTTTATAAAGGAATATGTGACACTAAAGTATACTTTTTTAAACCTCTGGTATAGAGAAGGAGCATGAAAGGGGGAGAAGGGATCCCGAACTACAGCTCATTGTATTTTTAGCATGTGCGCTAACCACCAGGCCAGCGCTCTACTATTACTCAGTTATATAAATGCTTGCTAAATGTATTTCCTATCTCCTAAAATATCACACACTTGTCCAAATGCAAACACTGACATTCCACCGAGACCTTCAATGATCTTTGCGTGTGTTGTCGGCACGCACAGCGTTATGAATATGTCAAGTCAGCCTATGAAACCATTAGCCTAATGAGTCTACATTCCTACTGGTCAATCAGTTTTCCAGCTATGCCTCATCTATGGATTTTACAATCAACCCAGTGAAGTGATATGTTGACTGGGCGAAAAACTGGCCTCCAGTCTGCTGCTCCGTACCTGAATGATAAAGCCTGAATTCCCAGAACTTCAGGTCATTCTCTGAAGCTTCTATTTAAAGCAAACACAATCGAGACCCCTCATTGCCCCCTCGGCATTACAGTGACATCTGTCAAGGCACATCGATAAATGCCTCGGAAAGCAATCCCTAAACAAGTACACGTATACATTGTGACGTACCTGGGCAGAGCTCTACTGGTTGTTAGCGGGTACAGTACATCAAATATGGAGCCTTTAAATAATAAATTGAGCCTTCATCCATCTAAACTCCAGCTCAGATAAAAGACACATGAGACTCTGAGGCAGACAAGAGTTATTGATTTGTCATTTAGGAAGGTGAGCTGTAGGTTTCCCATGAGTCTTTGCCACTAAGAACATTCTCATCTACTACTTGCCCTCTCAATCTCTATGTAGAGCGCATTCAAGCACAACGTGACTTAAAAAAGTGGGACATGTTACTGGATCAAAATGAACCAAAAAAAAAATATTATTGTAAATGCTTTAAGTGAATTTAGGTGTCATAACGTTGTGATATACATTATATGAAAAATTTGCAAGGGATTACATTTTACAGTGTTATTAACTTTGAAGATGAACGATAAGGAAACATAAGATGAGTACAAAGGTAATCTAGATGCAAAAATATAGGAAATTAGTGCATAATTAAATTAATTAATGCTGTCCAACGATTAGTCTAGATTTCTTTACATAATGTGTGTGTGTGTATATATATATTAACGTTCATCTTCATATATATATATAAATATATATATATATACACACACACACACACACACATTATGTAAAGAAATCTAGACTATTCGTTGGACAGCATTAATTTTTATATTAGTTTTATATTAGTAGTTTATATTTTTATATTTATATTTTATAGTAAATATATCAAATATATTTGTGTGAATTTATAGTAGTGCTGTCACATCCAAAAATAAATTTATATAATATATGTGTGTGTACTGTGTATATTTATTATGTATCCATGTATATATTTAAAATATATATTGTAAGTTTATATTGTAAATTAAATATATTTATATATGATATCATTTGTATGAATATAAAAATATACATGTAAATTATATTTTCAAAATATATGCTGTATGTGTGTCTTTATATAATAATATACACAGTACGCACACACATATATTATGTAAAGAGCAACTTTTAATTTGGATGCATTTCATTGCCACTTAAAAATAAATTTTTACTGTATTTTGATCAAATAAATGCAACCTTGAAGAGCATAAACCACTTCTTTCAAAAAACAAATATCCACTATAAACATTAAATAACATATGGTACTGATAAATTATGCATATCAAAAATATATTGAGAATGTGAATGTATTAAAAACATAAATCTTCTGACCTTTGCATAGTTTGCAATTTTAGAAGATATATAGGATCAGTCAGTAAGAATCAAATGTGCTAGGAGAACAAACAGTGCGGTTAAATCTTTCAGGTGTGTCTCTTCTGGAACACTCTCTGCAGAACATATTAATCATTGTGGCCTGTGGTGTAAGAAAATAATCGCTGGGGCACACTGATACCTCGCTCAGGATTCTGTTCATGGGATTTATCACCAATGAAGGGATCTTGAGGGGGGCACAAGAGCAGTAAATTACAGCATGCTTTCCTCTTCAGCGACAGCCACGTTTACCTCCCAGAGTCCTGAGCTCTTATTTTTTCACCTATGTATGGAAAGTAACTGGTTGTATACCTGTAAGTCTGCCTGAATCAACATATGACAACACGAGGTGGGTGATCTCCACAAAAAAAACCCTTAATGGCCTGTAATTGGGTTTCCATTGCAAACAATGTTGTCTTTAGGGCTTAGGTACGTGTTTTTTTTCCAAAGCTATCTTTGCTGCGGGAGCACTGTTGTTTGTTTTAGAGGGAGGTTACAGTAAGAATGGATAGTTGGGTTTTTCTTTCGTTTGTTCGAGTGCTTCTAGTTCGCTCCTCCAACCCTGGTGAGAGAAGCTATGCGTGGAATGTCCAATCATAACACTCTCCCTGAGTGGCTCGACCATAACGACAGATCGCTGTGTCTGCTTTTTTTTCTTTTTTTTTCTTCATTACAACAGGCATATACTGCACTGCTACTTTTCAGCTGCAAAGACTAATTAGTGTCAGATTTGGTGACTACTGTTATTTAAACTTTTAAGATAATATCAAAATTTCTGAAGTCTTTATTGCCAAGTATGCATGCACGTTCATGGTATTACCTTAGTGTCACAAGCAATAAAGAGTCATAGAGACAAAAACACATAAATAATAAAAACACACAAATAATAATACACAAATGTATATGTAAATAAAAAGAAAACTGAAAAATAAAATGATGCATGACTCATCTTACACTGTTTGTAATATGGTCTTGAATGATTCCTCAGCTCATACATCTTTATAAGGAAAGGTGTGCTGTAACTTCTACAGGGTATTTGAGTGCAATATATAGACCCCCCCCCAAAAAAGATATCTTGATATTATGGGGGATTCTTTCGATAATTTATATTTTAGATAATTTTGTAATAATACCTTGGTTATGGATTAATAACATATATTTAACTCTACAACCACCAATAATGGTAGCTAGTGCCTTAAAGGGATAGTTCACCCAAAAATGAAAAATATGTCATTAAAGGGATAGTTCACCTAAAAATGAAAATTTGATGTTTATTTGCTTACCCCCAGCACATCCAAGATGTAGGTGACTTTGTTTCCTCAGCAGAACACAAACGAA
>JAUMHQ010000069.1:10464228-10488562 GCA_032361165.1 Enteromius paludinosus
ATGTTATGTCCATGTACTGAACTGTTATTATTCAACCATGCCAAGCTAAATTCAGTTTTCCATTCTATGGCACCTTTCAATATATTAAACAGGCAGCGAAGAAAGTTAAAACCCAATTTTTTATATATTTTCTAGTAAATTAATGAATGACATTTAAAATATTTTAAAATAACATATATATATATATATATATATATAAAACATAAGCTATGTACAAATGTAATACTATTTCACAATTTCAACCGTGAAATTATTGTCAACATAAACAATATTCATTTCATGTTGTCTTTTAAAAAGAACACCTGAGAAATACCGAGCTGTTTTACTGACTCCCATTGCTGCTCCCTAATGTTTCTTGTACATTAGCCTAGAGCTTCAGATTCTAGTTTTTTGTGGTTTTTACAGAGTTGTGAGTGTATGTAGTCAACAAGGAACTATTTAGCTCCAGAATGCTCGAGGAGAAGCCCTGATTGAATCAGCATGATTGGAGCTATTATCATGTTTCCTGTGCAGACCATGTGACGGGAGAGACGTGGCTTTTGATGTGAGCCAGTTCGGAAGCCTATGGCTGATTTGAACAAGCATACAGTTAATAAAGCAGGAAAATAATGCAGATTCCCCCCAGTGTCCTTCAATCCATCTGGTGTTTAAATGTCCAGTGTGTAATGCAGGGTCTGAAACTGTCCTGTGGGCAGCGTTTAATGTAAAGGCTTAGCCTGTGAGCGTGTTTGTGAGCGTCTGATCTGGACGTTATCTGGCGAGCCTTTACTTGGGTGTAACTGGGGGAGGGGTGGCATCGGACATACAGAGATCAACCTCAATAGAGAAGATTAACCATGAACTAATCATCCTCTCTCTGGGTGCTTCAGGTGGTCTGTGTTTTTGCGTGCACATGTGCGTGTGTATGAGGCAAGCGGCGTGCAGCAAAACTCCTGCGCTTTTCTGTAATCCTGGTCTCCAAGCGCGAGCCTGCGAGCAGACTAATCCACCGTATTTACGTATTAATAACCAGCCAGGCCACAAGATCATCATTACACATGGTGTTGTTGTAAGTTAATCTCTCTAAATGGGATGCTTCAGTGCTACACGACTCCACGGGACAACCTGGTGCATGACTGAGATGTGGAGAGAGGGCCACAAAATTCACACACACACACTTTTAGTTAACTCTGCAATAAATCAATAATTGACAAATCAACCTTTTAATAAAACTGTCAAAGGTTATATTAAATGATTACATAATTTTACATAATAGTATACATATAGTATATAATATACATTTTGTATACTATATATGCAATATTATATTAATTATAAATTAATATAAATATGTAAATATATAAATCATAAATATTAATAAACCAATAAATTAAGTATTATAAAATGAAATTGGATAACCAAATCCATGAAACAAATTATTAACATTAAAACATATTTAATATTTTAATATGCGTGTGTGACATATAATTACTATAAATAAATAAATGCATACATGCACACATATATACATAAATAATATGTATATATGTATATATATATATATATATTTATAAGAATATTAATATAATGTATAAACTTAAATATTTTGAAAATGCATATACTGTATGTGTATATTTATAAAAACATAATAAATATACACTGTACACAGACATATATAATGTAATCCAAAACTTTTGTTTTGGATCCAATTAATCACGATTAATCGTTGGACAGCACTTACATAAATAAAAAATAAAAAAGTGACACTACACAGATTGGCCGTTTCTGTTATTCAGCAATCAAGCTAAATTATCCGCCAATGGCATCTCTCGTAACAACCCAATATCGGCTCACATCAAGCAGGAGATGAGAACGAATGGCTGTGAATTCCAAAGGTCCAGCATGGCATACTGGCCATAAACGTCTAGACGTTCCCAGCGTCTGTAGGGCTAAAGAGATTCTCCTTGATTTAATAGATTTATTAGGCTTTGATTCGATTAGGACAGAGAGAGGGCTCAGCTCTAAATGACAGCTCAGGCTGAGGGCACATTGGCTGCACAGAGGCTAAATTAAAGGGTAAGTACAGTCTGCCTCGGCTGCTTACCACAAGCCCAGACCCCTCTACCACTCTTCAGAGATTTCAATTCAGCTAACGGCATCCCTAATCACTCTCATTATCCCAGACATATCAGGTTTTTAGCTTGGTGAAACTTAATTGTCAGCGGTTCAATTTTCAGCGTGTGTTGTGCTTTCCGACGGCGCTCTTTGGGGTTAAACGTAGTCATGGCGAAACCAAAAATGTGGGTGGAAAAAGGTCAGCAAATGTGATCCTCAGGAGACACGATGCCACAAAAATGACAAGTGGAGGTAAAGAGACAACAGTAAATTCTCTTCAGCGTCCGGTATCAAACCAGCCTGTCCTCCATCCTGTGCTTTTCCTGTCATTCCTGCTGTCCCAGCAGAGCTAGGTTTATCTTATCACTCTTTCCGAGTGCATCTGAGCCAGAAATATGGAGAAATATTAATACCCATGAAAAAATGTGCAGCAGTGGGTTGGGTGTGCAGGGTAAACAAGGCTTTTTGATGAGAAAAAAAGATGCATGTCCAGTTCAGAGTAAGGTCAGCATTCAGGTGGAGGTTAGGAATGCATGCACAAACCAAATCATCCACCCACACACAGACACACAAACACACACACAGGCCAACCATGTGAGTCTCACACGCTTATCTCATGGGTGCATTCCCATTCTCCACCCTTTCTGTTGCCATCTTCCTTTCATTCCTCTTCTTCATCTGGCCTCTTTCTTAATGTCCTCTGCCTGTCCACCCATTGCTTAATAGCAGTTCACTTTTCTCCTTTTCAGATAACGCACACATTAAACTCTGGAAGACACTGACTTCCTTGTCAAATAGAAGATATACAGTAAACGAGACTTTTAAATCAACAAAACAGCAATCTGCAGTGACAAAGAGAGATGAAGTCATTCCTTTTCAGTGATTCGACGAACACAAGCAACTCTCAGTTAGGAGACAAAAGTTGAGCAAAACTAAACTCTACGCAAAAACACAGTGATGTAACACAGCGACTGCCAATGAGAGCATAGATTGTGATTCTTAAAGGGATAGCTCACTGAAATGATACAATTCTGTCAATTTGCTCACCATAATGTTGTTCCAAACCTGACATTTTAACAATGTCCTTTCTGGGCCTTATCTATGCAGGCTTTCAGATTTCTTTAAATATATTTGAATATGATGAACGAAGGTCTTAGGTTGCAACAACATGAGGGTAATGAGAGTAATTGATTTCCATTTTTGGTGAACTATCCCTTTAAGTCTTACTAAAGCTTGGTTTCTCATTTACTGATTGTCTTAGCACAATCAGGACGGCAGGACGGTGAGCTGGGTTGGCAGTGCCCACTTAGGCGAGCGGATGCCAGGCAGGAACATGCAGAGGAGCCGTCTGTGCCAGCGAGGGCAGACTCAGGCTTTCAGCGGGCATGAATGAGGCTTATTTATCCGGGCGCGTGAATAAGGCCAGTCACTGAAAACAGCACAAAAGGAGACAGAGGCTCGTTGGCATGCACACAGTGTTGCCTCAAAAGCAGTGTTGCAAGACTTTGGTATTAGTGAGAGGAATTGGATGAAACAGAGATCCAGTGTTTGATGGGAGTGTTTCAACACTATGTTTGTGAGAAAGACAGTCTGATTCCATTAATACCTAAACCATAATTGAACTTCTGCAGTTTTAAAAGTCTAAATCCACCGTCACGTCTGCAGCAAAGTTACATGCACTTCCTTGTTTGTTTTGTGTTGTGTTTTTTGTTACTTTGTTTTGTTGTGAGGGGGCAGGACCTTGGGGCTGTGCATCCTGGGTAAGTAATCTGTCTTTGTCTCTTCCTGGTTTTGTTTGCATTGGTCTGGATGGGGGTCACTCAAAGACTTGTCGCCTAGGGTATGTTTGGGTCCTAGGGCTGAACCATATATTTAAAGTATATATAAAATGGTTTTAGTCAACTTGAGAGCACTGGAACAATGCAATTTTAATAATGATTTAAATCTTACTAAAATGCCAACAAGAGCACATCTGAATCAATCAGTTTGATGATGTGTTTGCATCATCAAGCAGCATACACACACGTTTCATGTTATTTGTACTTTCTATAAAATAAAATTAAAAAGTCACATGTGACAGCAAAGACTTTTGCATTTTTAAAAAAGTCTCTATTTTAAACAAATGCTGCTCTTTCTTTTCCTATTCACCATCTTGAACTCTAAATCTGCATATTAGAATGGCTTCTGAAGGATAACGTGATTGGAGAAGGCTAATGGCTGCTGAAAACACCATCACCAAAATAAATTCTATTTTAAATTTGCTTATATCTACATAAAAAAACAGCTATTTTAATTGTAATATTTCACAAAATGTGCATCGGCATGCATGGCTGATTCCTCATTCCTATGTGAAATACAATAACCATCACTCGCTTTCATGTTTAAACAAAAATGATGATTCCCATCAGAGGACGATTCCAGCTGGTACCATCAGTGAAGGATGAGTTTACAGACAGCTTGATGAAATGATTCATTTAGCTAAAAATATGCCACGTCCAAGCATCAGTAACTTCAGCCTTTTGTAAATAACCTCTGAGAAAAGCAAAACAGGGGTAGAGAGCCACAGTAATGATTCAATTAATCACTTTACACATGTCTATTCATGCCCAATCTAACCTGATTAATGTGCACTTCTTAATTATTATCCCGCCACTTTTTGAGACACTCATTCAATGTCATTCCTGACGACGTTAGCAGCTTTCAACAGCGCAATTAACACAGTCGCCCGGCTTTCTTTTATGGAATTATAAACTCCTAGGGAAGAGAACAATGCCCTCCCTGCTATTTGATTTGAATTCACAAGCACTCTTTCATGTTCTCGTCTGCATCCATTAACCAAACACATCCATTTGTCTTAAAAAAAAAAAATATCCTTTTTGTGACCTCCATGCTTTCAGTTAATACCAAGCTTAAAAGCTTGATTTAAGGGAGCGAGAAAAATGGACACATGGTAAAATACATGATTGGCAGATTATGAAAACAGCATTGTTTTTTATCAGTGGTTGTCTGAAGGTGAACCTATACTGTCTTTCTGTTTCTCACCGACACATAAAGGCAACTGATATAGTGAAACTTAGATACTTCCTTCACATATAGGTGAGTGCTGACATTTCTGCATATGACTAAACACAAGACATCTCCTGAAACTACACAATGTGATCCACAGGAAATCCTCAATCTCAGCTTTCTTTTTTACCTTTCTCATTGTCTCGAAACCTGAATAGCACTGTACGGGCCACAATCATATGCATGTAGTTTCTGTCGATCTTGAAAGATGTGATATAAGTCATGAATATCATTTTTTTCAACTACTTCGTATATCTGTATAATTCGACATGACACTATGACTTGAAAGCAGTTTTCTTAAGGAGGTGCCTTCACACAAAAACACTGCTGTGTAGTCATTGGCTAACTGGACAGCAGGACAGCTGCCTATGGTTTTGGCCATAGCAAATGTCATGCATTATCTTTTTTCTCTTCTCTATGCAGACACACCCTCATGCATCATTCCGTTTGCACACTTTTAAGAGTCTTGTTCCTTTCCTCTACCTCACTGACCTGTTTCTTTTCCCTGTATTTTAAAGCAAAGTAATTCAGAATCCATGTCTGCTGAAGTCTTTCGCTCCAAATCATCAAAGGTACCATGTCTCCTCTCTCTCTCTTTTGTCAGGTGTTATTTATGAGACGTGTAGCGGAATTCCTGTGAGCCTGCAGCACCTGCTGTAGTTGGACGGGGAGTCGAGCGGCAGCTGCCGTACTCTGTAAGAGCAGGGAAAATGTTGTGAAAGCACTGTGATTATGTTATTTAAGTGTTAAGGGAGGCCAGGAACATTAAAGGACATTGAAAAAGTGTAGTGGATTTGTTCAGGGAAGCTGGGACTTGCAGAAGAACTGTGAAAGCATTGTGAGAACAAAAAGCTTTAACAACGTTTTCAAACACATTATGAAAGTGTGCTGAAAATGTTAAGTGGACCCAGGGAGTTTTTGAGTATAAAGCTTGTAGCTGAGCTCAAGAATATTGGAAAACAATAAAACTAAGAAACATTTTTACAATAAGGTTAAATGTATTACAGTTCATTTATGCAGTAGATATTATAAACTAAGAATGAATAAGATTGTTAATACATTTATTCATCTTTTTTAATCTAGTGTTGATTATTAAGTCAGAAATCAATTAGTGATGCTAATGTATACAACTAGAAGTTAACCGAATGAATAAATCCTGTAAAGATTCTATTCATTACGATACCTAATAGGATTATCGAATTGATCCATATGTTCCCCTGGACCACAGTCATATATAGGTCATATAGGTATATATGTTTGTTAGGATAGCACGATATTTGTCTGAGATACAACTGTTATAAAATCTGGAACCTGAGGGCGCAAAAAAAAAAAAAAATGCCTTTAAAGTTGTCCGAATGAAGCTCTTAGCTATGCATACTACTAATCAAAAATTAAGTTTTGATATATTTACAGTAGGACATTTTCTAAATGCCTTCATGGAACGTGGTCTGTATATGCTAATGATTTTTGGCATAAAAGAAAAATAGATCATTTTGACCCATGCAACGTACAAATACACCCGTGCTACTTCTGACTGGTTTTGTGCTCCAGGGTCACATACTGTATTACTGAAGCTGCTACTACTAATAACAAATTAAAATCAAAGCTGAAATGAAAACAGAGATAAACATGTGCCTCGTGTGAAGTGCAAACATAGAAAAAAAAGTACACAGATGAGTAACTTTCCTATTTGTTGCCGATATCTGGACCCAAGTTCAGTCATCACTTTTTGTGCTGTAACCAGGTAAACACAGCGTACAGGTGAACATGGCAAGGTCAGTGTTTGTTTTGACTGCAAACACCTGAATCAAGACAGGTGGACTTTAATCTGCCAGTTTGGACAGAGAGCATCATTACCAGCACAGTAGCAAAAAAACACATTAGCACCTGAATGCTGCAGCATCTGCTGTATGAATCCAGTTCCACTAAAATGGACCGAAAACACATCCTTAAAATCAACACAAAATCCAAATTGACCTTATTCACTGTCTGATTGCACACTTTCGGTCTTACTACACATGATTGGTATGTTATCCCAATTACAAAATCCTTGTAATCTTCAATCACAATGCAATACACTGCTCTGCCTCAATCCAATCAATTCAAAAGAAATGCATCATATTATAAATGTAAAATAGATTGCTAACATCATATTTGCAGAAAGCCAAGAAATGAAGCACCAATCAGATCAAGGCCCGGAGCAAGATTATTACACAAGTCGTTTATTTGCTCTTGATGTCTAACCCCAGTTCAGTATCAGGTAACTATCAGGTAAACCTGGCAAGGCCAAATACTGTGTACTGCAAATACAGGAGGGATACCACTCCTTGCGCTGTGATTGGCTGTGACATGCAGTGGGAGGCTCTGATACCATCAGGTGCCAGGTGCAGACAGACAGTGGAGGGGTGGGGGAGTCTGACAGCTCCAGCAGAGGTGAACGATCACCGCTTTAAAGATGTCCGGATCACGTACAGAGAGAGCGCGGAGACATATCTGGTTCACATTAAGCTGGTTTTAAAGGGAAATGTTGCAATGACATCCCCTCACACGGGACCCCAGGATAATTATTACTATAGCGGAGGTGAGAAATTCCCGGGATGCCATTTAGCACATGGACAGATGACATCAGAGGAAACCTGTGGGGACCTGAGGCAAACATATGGAGCTGGAGAGCAGAAACAAACAGTTTACTAAACACCGCTTAAACATATTTATCATTCCATGACAAGCCTTTCTGGCAACACACACACACACAGGCATGCTTAATGCTTGCTAACAGATCAGATAGACCCCTGAGAAACATTTTAATTGGGGTGACAACATCTCACGTACAACAGACTGTAATAACATCACATTAATAAAATACAGAACACTTATACATTCTTTTTGTATATATATATAAGCCATTCTAAAAAAATTGGTCTGGATGAAAAGCATACCAAAAAATGTATATAGACTAATATACAAGGAACACATCTAGTAAATGTGCAGTAAATTCTCATATTGCATTTTCAGAGGTTTTTGGAATATTTGTCCTCTCCCCAAATTTGTCACTATACCGAAACACAGTAATAATAATTTCATTAAAAGGGTTTTATTGACCACTTAAGATTTTGCTTTTTTTTGCTATTTTACTACAGATTTTTAAAAGGGTAAATCCATAACAATTACATTTTTATCAATATTTTAAGTGTTTTCGATGAGATTCGTTGTATTCTTAATCTTTTTTTTTTTTTTGTACAAAGCAAAAAGTTAAGGATTAATTTAAATATATATGGAACCAAAAATATAAAGTTGAACATTTGATGATAATTCAGTAAATTTTAATAAATTACAAAGAAAAAATTACATACATCTTTTTTTTTTTTTTTTTAAGTACAATTATTTCAATATTATTTTCATAAGTTCATAGTACCCAGTAAATGATGATTCTATATATTAAGCTTACTACTATTTTAAATATTATTGCGAGTTTCTATAAGGATCTTAACACTTAAGATTTGAATAATTAAATGCTTTTTAAATATGTTTTTTGCACCAGTTCTGTAGAATGGCCCATGTACAGCCAATTCAGCATTTTTTCTATATTTTTTTTGCAAAGGCTACACTTTTTCCCCATCGCATCTTTCTAGATGTTTACCAGTCTTGACGGTCGCTCTGGCGGAAAGCCTTTCACAAACGTGACTAATACACACTCATAATATGACCTAACATCCTACTTATACAATCACTTCTCTAGGGAGTTCAGATGGACAAGGACACACACGCACACACACACACACAGAGATCTCCACAGGGCCATGGATAAAGATGCATTACAACGAGTACCCCCTCAAATCATAACTCATCAAACCCTTGCAGAGCTCCTCAGAACCTCAGAGAACAGAGATCTCACGCTGCCTCCCAGCATCCCTGACATTTCATACATCACTATGATAGATCACCTTATCAGTGCAGCCGCTCGCCGGCATAAGAGCCGTATTCATAAGGCCATGCGAGCCTACGAGCTGATAAAAGTATACGGCATATTCATCATTATCTTCTTAGCATTGTTTTGATGCGATAAGGGCTGAAAGCATTAAATGAGGATGCATTACTTCTAGCTGTAATTTGGCTTTCTGATGCAACAGGGCTGCAAATGCTGAAAAAGAAACGATGACGGCTGAAGGTGTGTTGATGCTCTTTAGGAGCTGTTTCTGTGCCGAAGAGACTGTCGTGCCTCGTGGATCAATCAGGAGATATTGCAGGTTGTTGCCTATTATGGATGCAATATGGGAGATGATGGGATTGGATGTGAGCGTGAAGCTGGTAAGATTAAAGAAATGAAAAATACAGCTTTTCCTTTTTAGCAGAGGTTTCTTATACACATGGGGTCGGGGGAGATAAGAAAAACACTCTGGGCGGTGATAAGACTTCCATTGCTCATCCTTTGCTGTGTCCATATTATGCGCTGAACAGGACAAAATAGAATTACAGCTTTTTGTTTGTTTTTTTTATTCCTATAACCTGACAGATATCATACCTGTTGTTGTGACAGTCTAAACTATTTTTCTCCCCAAAATTGTTGCTCTCAGTTACACTAAAAAGTAAAAAATATATATTTTTCAGGTAAAAATTTGTTTTAGTACAGTAACAATTCTAATATAATTTCGGAAACAATTATAAAATTTTGTTGTCATGTATATGTATAACATTTTTGGTAACGATTAATGTCACGGCACCCTTGCTACTAGTTAACATCATAATTATATTTATGTGCTGAGTAATATTATTAACTACATGTACTTATTATATGGTTAGGGTTACTTTAGGGTTGCTTTAGGGTTAGTTGCATATAATTATGCATAATTAAATAATTTAAAAAAAATTGTTTTTTTATGGACCCTTTTCATAGACTATGATGTGTTTCTACAGTTATAAAATATTAGATTTTGTAACATTTATAATATTTTAATTTTAAAAAAAATTTAATGTACATATAACACTAGACTTATGCAGAGATCTGGTTGTTTCTAATAAGACTGAAGACAAAATAATTTTTTTCCTCTTTTGGAAAGTCAGAAACAGTACGGTATCATAGATTTTATTTTTACTTTTGCAATTAAAGGGGAAAGCAAAAGTTATATTTGTTATAGATGTTTTCTCAATTAAGACAACTGCTTGTAAGTTCCTCAAAAATGTGAAAAAAGCCCATTCATCAAAATATATAGCTGCATTTATGTTTTAGTGAGGTGATCCCTCACAAGGGGATCATTAATTTAGGGCTTCTCCTTGGCATCAGAAACTTTGAAAACCGCTGTAATTGCACGTTCAGTTACAGGAGCAATCCTCCTGGAGAAACCTAAGGTTAAGTGGCTCGCTCCAGAGCACAATAGTGCTCGTTCATGGATCGTTCCTTGGGGATTTGAGCTTGCAACCTTTTGGTTACGAGCCAAGATCTTTAACTGCTAGATTACACCACAATCTACTGAAAACAGAGTCCAGGAGGCCTATATTGTGTAAGCAGTTCAACACAAACTTTAGGATTAAGGCCAGGAGATGCATGAAAGAGAGAGAGGGAGAGGCGGAGAGAGATGCCAATGACTATCCTAGCCCTTAAGAGATGTCCCAACTCATATTATTAAAAACAATAAACGTATCCGCACAACAGACACACAAAATTACCCCCCACACAAGCCAATTATGAGCACTCATATTCTCAGGTGCAATGAAGAAACCCTAACAGGTGCATACGCTCATAGACACAAACTCGTAGACTTATCCCTGAAGAGCAAGCCACTTAAGTTGTCAGGCTCCGATCGGAGTCTTTTGGACAGGTGTACACACAAACATAATATCCCCAAAGAGCAAAGGAGTGGAGAAGGAGGGGGTGAAGTCTTAATTTCCTGTGTGATGTGGCAGCGACCTTCCCACCATGCCTGCACACACACACACACACACACACACATATTGAGATTGAATGATGATTGTATTAGATGAGGTCATACACCTCACACACCTGTTCATATGACTCACGCTGACAAGAGATCTGCGGAGAAGTGTTTATCTCCAGAGAATCTATTTCATACACACTCTATTAGACGAGATCAACACAACACAGTGACATACAGCAGAGAAATAAGACTGATAGGAAACAAACACACACATACACACACACACACACTCATTGTGGAATGTGTACTGCTGTGTCCAGACAGCACAATACTTGTGAATGATCCTAACTGGCTGTTGCTATTCCAGGACTGAGCTGTAAGTGTGCTGGTGTGTGGGTTTACTCAACTATACTTGGAAGACAAAATTGTTAGCCGAATGGGGTAAATGAACAAAGAAAATCCTGTTTGATAAATAATGTAAATAAATATGTGGTTTGTTTCAATGATGGACGGATGTCTGATGTTATTACATTCATGTTACGGCAGACAAATTACAAATTAAAAGCATATTAAATATTTTGATAGATAAAAAATTACTATACAAATCTCTAATATAAAGTGTATAAATGGTCAAAATATGTTATTAAATCAATTAAAGAAAAAATACTATTATATTTATTGAATTATAATTTATAATAATAATAATATATAATTTATTTTTATTATTTGTTATACTTAGTTTTTCATAAATAAACGTTTAATTTGAAAACACACACATATATATAGTTGTTTTTATTTTTATTTAATTTAATAACAGACCATTTACAATTTTTTTTATTTTTTTTTATAGATTTTTAATAATACAAAACTCTTTTAGAAGAGAATTTAATACTTGTATATTATATATATTTTTTTATATATAAAATATAAATTATATAAATATATAAATTTAAATACATGTAAACATTTTCTAAATATATACTGTATGAGTGTGTACTATAGTGTGTGTATATATATATATATATATACATAGTACATAGCACACACACATGTATTATGTAAACAAAAACCTTTATTTTGGATGCAGCGCTAGTTTTTACTTAGATTTGCTTGAGCTTACATTCAACAGCGTTATTAAATTATTAGTCTATTTTTTTTTAAATTATCATTCTACAAACAAGCTTCTTTTTACGTTAGGAGTACACATTAAGTGGTGTATGATATGAACTTATCATATGGTATCAAAGCAGAACTCGGTAGGTGTTACTGAGATGTGTTTTTGACCACTAGTGTGTATGTGTCTCTCCTCATCATCCAAACACCTTTAGGATATTTTAGTCCACGGACCAGCGCTGTTGACACCCATTCGCTGTAACACTTGTTCCTCCATCACACCTCTCCATCACAAGCGTCAACCGCTCCACCTACACACAGACACGCAGAGAGACAAGGATTCCTCCACATCTCATCTTCCTCTCGGAGGAGAATGGGTCATATGCAAATGAGTGTCTCCGCATGGGCAGTAGTTTCCCACAGGCAGCGGGAGAAAGAGTGTTCCCTCCCTCTCTGCACTCTTTCAATAGTCCTTTTCTTCTGCCGCTAAGCCTCTCTATGCACGATAGTGGCCCGCTGCATAGGTAGCAAAACCCCTTTTCTCCCCCTCGCTGAAGCTTTAAAACACAATAGCTCACTTAAGCATGCACACACACACACACACACACACAAATACACACACAAACCAACCAATAAAGTACAACTGTGCACGCCTAAAAAGGGGGTTCATGAAACCTGGGCTCTTCTGAGGAGAATGAAAACGAGGGAGAGATGAAGGAGGCAGAAATAAAGAGAAGGTTTTTCTTTAGGAGTAATGCTTCCTCTCCTTCCGTGGGACCAGTGACCGGCCTGATCATTAATCCCCGTTTGTAAAAGCACAGAGGAGTTTGGAGGGCTGTTTGCTGAGAGCCAAATTTGGACAGGGCCGCAGGAATTAAGCAGCACCTGAAATGAAGCGTGCACGGATTTCAGTTCTTTACGGGATGGAGGATGATTCCATTAAGAATCCTTTTTAGACAAAATGAAAAAAAAGTTACTTTTTACTATAAATATCCATGGGGCTTAGGAAAATAATACACCAATACATGTTATACTAAAACTTTTTTTAAACCTTTTTTTAAACAAATTTTTTGCTTGCATAACCAAGGCTGTACGAGCAGGGGGGGAAATATTATTCAACAATGTTAATCTAATGCAGTCTAACCAAATCTTCATATGTTTTACATTGTAAATTTCAAATTAAAAATCCTACCCCACATTACTTCCTACTGAAAATCCAGCTTCACTCAGAAATACAGCACTGTTCAAGGCTTTTATTTTTCCGTTTATTATTTAAATTAGTAGCTTTATTCAGAAAGAATGCGTCAATTTGATCAAAAGTGACAGTAAAGTTTTTGTAAACATTAATCATTTTACTAAATGTTTTTATTTTTAATAAATGCTGTTCTTTGACTTCAAATGTATCAGTGGTTCCTGAAAAAAGCCACACTGATGTGCTTTGCCTTCGCAGGAATAAATTGTATATTCAAATATATTCAAATATAAACAGATATTTCAATTTTTGTAATAATGCTTTACAATATTACTGCTTTTGTTCAGATATAGGCAGCCTTGGAGAGCATTTCTTTCGAAAATAAAACTCTAAAGTCCTACAGACGCCAAGTTTCTGAAAGGTATAGTGTAAGTCACATTACATGTGTAGTTGTGCATGTTATGCTATGTTGTGTGTATTGTCATGAGTGTCCTGAGTGGCTATCACTATAGCCTATAATTGAGTCCCATTTCCCTTTCTATCCGTTTCATTCACCTAATCAACAAAACAAAAGGGCCAATTTCCTTCTCTGACCCTTCTAAATAGAAGTGAACAAATGCGTTCAAGGAAAGAGAAAACACAAACTGGACCTCAATCAAAATAAAAATGCACCACCACGCTCTGTCTACAAGTTCTCAGTCACATACAGTGTTTTTCACGTGCTTAAACGCATTCGCACACCGGCCCTTGACAAGAAGGAAGCCATGTTTGTTATGCAAAGCACAGGAAGGGAGAGAAGAGGAGCTATCTTGCCAGTTTACAACAGTCCTTCACTGTCACCTCAGCAGGCCTCCAAAACACTGACCCCCATCTTCAACAAATCCCTCCCCCATGTGACCTCCACACGGGGGGGGGCAAACTGAAAGGGAATGGGGGTAAGATGAAATAACAAGGCCTGCTTCTGAGCTTTGTTACCTAGAGATCTATTCACAGAGTGTGTATTTGTGTGTGTGTGTGTGTGTGTGTGTGTTGGGGGCTTTAACACACAGCCAATTTGTTACGCTGGACGCCTCACAATGGCACAGGGGGGGGGCGGAAAGTGAAGTCATACTTGAGGCAATGCATGGGCGCCCATGGCAGAGGTCACTAAACATCACCCTGCTACTGTGTCTTCGAGAAAGGGTCACAAGAGGAGAGGAGAGGAGAGGAGCAGGACGAAGAAGAGAGGAGAGAGCATTTCAGATGGACTCTTGGAGGAAGTCAACGAAAGCACGTTGGATAAATGAAAATTTCCTCCTCGGCTGAACCTCGTGCACCACGGAGAGACCCTAAATGTTAGCAGATGGCTTTTAAAATGCCCTAGCAGCAGCATGTTCTGCAGAAAAGCGGTCCTCCTAATTCACATATACCTACGCGTTTTCAAAATACTGCACAGTTTCCTAACTATAAAGTGTCACCTTAATGTGCATGAGTAAGAGAAAAACAAGCATGTGTGTTTATTGCTTTAAACCCCTAGAAAGTCTGCTATGGGGTGTGGAAATAGCCCAGCGCAGTAATTAAAGTTTTATCAGCCAAATAAATTCCGCTACACCCATTTTATCACAGAGCTGGCAGTAGCTTGACGTTGGCCATAGCTCCCCAAAGGTAATGACAGTAAACAAGCTAAATATTTCTCTTCATTCATTGGGTGTATTTGTATAAACGCAGTTGGGTAAAAACATTGCGGGTTCTGCTCATTTCAGAGGTGTAAATCCTTCCCCCTAAAACGTCTCAGAATAAAAATACAGTCTGGCTAAGGAACTTTTGAAACTTAACCTCCATTTTAGAAAGCCACTACAAAGCACAGCACGCCCAACAGCCGCTGCCATGTTTATTTTCTTAGCCATGCTAATACCGGTCAGCCACATTCCTCTATTCCCAAACTGGGAGGTTTCAAATTGCCCTCCAGTACTCTCGGAGAGAGCCAAAGGAGGAAGGGACAGAAGGAGAGCTGCCCTGTGAACAACACCTGTCGTCTTGCCGACTATTAGCACCTTCACGTTTACAGCTCAAGCCCCTGATCGCCTTCGTGTTACGTGCCACGAGAACCCCAAGTGGCTAGGAATGCCGTTAGAACCAGTCCCATGTCCCAAAGGTGAAAACAGTTCAAGCATCTTCTTAGCTCTATCAATAGAAGTGTTTTGGGAGTACGTATGATTCAGAAGTGACATACTTGAGATGCTCTCTGTTGGCCTTTGGAGCTGTTGGTGATATAAGCAAGGTGTGTTTTTAAATAAGATTGATTAAGGCTGTACGGCACCGCCACACAGCTTTCAAGATGTTTAGACACAGTTCACCTTCCTCGCATTCTGCAGATAACTTCACCTGAGACAGCTTTAAATACTCTGAAAAACTGTTGACTATTTAGCATTCCAATCCAAGACGGAGAGTCCAAATCTGCGGGTTGTTTCCTGTGCTTCAAGTTTACTCAGTTGAACTAACTGCAGGCTTTCAATGATGAAAAAATACATGTTTCCTTTATATCTATAGAATTGAGCTTTTTTTTAAGTGTAAGCCAATCTGTCAGGTCTACAGGGTAAAAAGTCAGAGAGAACTAATGAATTCTCTAGCTTGTAAAACATTCTTCACCTGCCCAACAGCTCATCTTGGGGTTAACACCCTGCCTGTAGTCAAAGCAACAGGCAAGTCATAGATTTTTCACCTGATGGTGAAGTGCTGCTGTCACATGCTCAAAGTGTCTGGTAAAAGCTTCATCGTTTTACCTTCCCCCTCAGCCCCGGTGTAGAAACTACTGTAACCTTTACCAATGCTCCAAATGAAGGCAGGCTATGTTAATGCCATATGACTCATAAGTAAGAGTCAAGAACATTTGATTGATAGGCAAAAAAAAAAAAGATTGGTAAATGGTATAGTAATTGCCATATTTACTGCTTCGACACTAATATGTAAATGCAATTCATGTGACCATTTAAATGCATCATAAAAAGAAAATAAAAAATACAGTTCTTGTGAAAATGGAAACTTTTTGAATATTTGACACATGAGTTACCATGTTGGGATGAACTTTTAACATGAACGAGAGAAAAACGTTTTTGGTATATATTAATGTTTCTAATCACAGCTACTTTTATTTGCTTTTGCATTTATAAATGCAAGTATAAATTTATGTGTAGCCGTCTTTTTGCTGCCAACTGACAGCAACGGCAACAATTGGGCCTTCTGATTAAAGCCACAATCACAGAAGACCTAAGGGGGGAGATTTTAATAACGTGTGATTGTTAAGTCGGTGAAGGTGGTGCAAATTATAACAGTTTAGTGCTATTAATATCACATAACTTTACAAGAAACATGCTTAAGCCTTCTGTGGCTGGTTCAAAAGAGTTGAAATGAAAAACATTCCATTCATCTTGATTATGGTAACTAAAGTGAAGGTACGTCTGGTAAACACAAGGTGAATCCATCTAGAAGACAGTTTGCCTCCAGTGAACATTTACCGTTGGCCTTTACACCAAACGGTGAAGCAGTCAGGCGGCCACATTCCAATTATACACGGTCTGATCAACACTCCTCACGGCGGCACGGGGGGAGGGGCGTATGTTAATGACGCAGGGAACGTCCATCACGCGCGGGGAGCGCTCCTGGGTCAGTCCGTGACTTCAAATAACGAACGGTCGTGCGAGCGTCCATAGAAGAGCAAACTTGAATGCGTGTGGCGTATGATTAAGATGAATAAAATGATAAAACAACCTTTATTCAACACAGAAGGACTGAGTTTAAAATTAAATGACGTAACATGTCATCAAAAGCTATATCTGCAGGTGTTCATATGATAAAATAAGCACAGGCAGGTGCTGTTGCACGGCTCAGGTGCGTCTCCGCGTTCAGATACCTGCAGTGCGGTGAGCAGTGCCAAACGCCCTATGACAAAGCACTTATATCAACCCAACACCGCAGAAAAGCGCTGCAAAATGACCCTTTAACATCACGGTGTAAAATCATTGTAGGTTTCGAAACAATTTCAGAACACGCCTATGCTTTTACCGCATGGAAAAAACGATCATGAGCGATGCTCCAGCACCTTTAAGTACCGGGGATGCTCTTTGCACTGTAGCGATCCTTTTAATGGTAAGCGCTACAGAAAGCCGAATGATAACAGGCACCCATCCCTCCTGCAGCTAAAAACAAACGACAACAGCAGCAGAGAGTGAGAAGGCATGCGAAAAACACTACACATACATCTTTTTTTTATACCTGCACAAGTTGACATTTGCTGCAACGCACGAGAAACGCCTCCCGTCTGCTTTCAAAATGAGACAATGTATCTCAGAGAGAGAGAAAAAGAAAGACTCCTTCCTTGTCAGCGAGTTCAGGTGGCAAAAAACAATAGCGAGGTGGTCAAATGGCATTTACGAAAAACCTAAGTGACATTTTTGTCCTTCCCTCCGATCAGGTAAGCGCATATTTACAGGTCGCTCACACACGCGCGCACTGAGAGATCCGCTACATGGCGCGCGCATGGCGTCAGCCTGTGGAAAAGTGTCTTTCTTCACTCATCTCTTCGCAAAATTGACACTTAATATACCAGATCACCCGATGAAGCGAAAAACGATGTGCGTTTGATATAAAAACACCCAGTCAGCACGAATAAAAATGTTTTCAAGTTTATATTCCCTATCTCACGCGCGCAGGCGAGGAGTAAAGCACGCCTCGCGTTTCTCGCTATCGATTTCCTTCGTTAAATTACTCAGGCTCGCATCTATTCCTCTGGAAGCGGCTTGCCGGATAAATCGTTAGAATACAGAAGAACAAATCTACCACACATAAACCTGAGACCAACACAGTTACGGACGTGCATTACAAAGCGGATGCATAAAGTCCCCAAAACAAATAAACTGTCAGTGCAGTAAGTCCAGCTGCAGCAGCGCGATTTATCAGGACTCTCTGCCCTGCTCGGGATGTATACGCATTCCTTATATAGGCTGCAGCAGTTGTTCTAGCAGCAGACAGCCCTTCAGATTCCTTTCCTTTTCTCTTCAGCGTTACCACCCAACTAGAAATGTGGCAGGCTGGCTGCACAAACAGGTTGCTTTAACTGGCATCGTGCTCCAGAGCTCTCCGAGAGCCCGAACCCGCAGGGACGCCTAGACTGGCAGAACTGTTACATAAACACAGCCTTATTTTTTGCTTTGTAAACTTCGATCGGAGTACAAGAAGAAACTTTCCTGTCAAACATCACCGCGAACTGCAGCAGCAACACAGAGAGAGCAGCGTGCTGCTGGTATCAGGCAGTTTCTTATAAGCTACATGACAAAAGTGCGACTAGTAGATAGTAAAACCAGCCAAACTGTCACATAGGCGATTTAAAGCCACCTATTCATACATTTTACTCTAAAACGTTTACAAACACACTAGATGTTATTCTTAGGATTCTGCTAGCTCGCTAGCTACCTGCTACCACGCAGACAGCGGAACAGCCCACTGCAGATATATCAAAGTTTGTTATTAACGACAATAAAACAAAATCCTCTCCAGCCACCGCTCTTTTTCCATAAACGTATTTATGAAAGCCTTTCCACCACTTCAATCGCTCAAAGTGATTCATGCGAAACCAAAATCAGCCGCATCGGACCAAACAGGTACATTTAGAGCGAGAAAATAAGTTTCATTTCACTCGAATCAAAAGAGGAAAATATAACAATGACGAGTAACAGATTCGAATAGTTAGAATTATTTTTGTTCAAGCCTCAAAGCTTTATAAAGTGAACTCAGGGCGACGGAGAATAAAAGGGGAAACAAAAGCGAGTCACTTGTATGGGACTGGCTGCGTATAACGGTCCGCGCTCGCGCTGTGCACCGCTAGGCGGTGAGAGAGTCGCGAGCGCGGCAGGTATAACGGTACACTAGATAGGGGCTATAACACGGCGCTACTTTCCAGCACTTTGTGGGGCTCGAGAAGTTCTGCCAGCGGCCCGGAGTGCAGAGTTGAATGAAAACAGCCGTCGCCAAGCAAAGCGAAGGGTTTTTACTCACCGTTTGTCCTCCTCGGGTTCGCCTGCTTTCTGCGCTTACACCTGGGGCCATCCGCCATGATCCTTTCGCTGTGTCTAAATGCTGCTGGAGAGTCACCTCCTCTCGCCCCCACACCTCCCCTCCCTCCCTTCTACTCCACCTCCCCTCCCTGCACCTGGTTTACGACACTCGGCTTTACGACATTACCTTCTGGCTCCTATACCTCTCTCTCTGGCGCTCAGACCCCCGTCTCCGGCCAACTCCCGCCCCTCGCACCACGCTCCCTGCGGCGCTCCGAGACGCTCGCTGATCAACCTGTGCATGTACAGGGAGAGGAAAAGCTATTCTGATTGACAGTTCAAAAGAAACACGAGTGTCTGGACAAAACAAACATTTCCAAGCCCATTACGCGGAAAAGCGCAACGGTAAATATTTAACCTGAATTGAGAGTGATTTTTTTTTGCTTCTTACAGTTAGGATGGGGGCGGGGAAAGTTTGACGCGTGCACCTGTTTATGGCGCATACACACGCATCTATGCTGCAACTTTTTCTTGTTCATGACGAGGCAGAAAACTGCTTGTCATAAAACCAGTCGCAGCAAAGAAGTAGACAATAACTTTTTATTGAGGGGGCACTGGATAGTTGTCACCTTTTACTCTAATGAACATTTATAAGGGGTAGTTTTATAAAATCAATAAATGTACGGCCATAAACTAAGGTAAGCTACTTTCATCTAACATAATCAAATAATACTTTTTAAGGTAACACTGTTTTTAAGGTGTTTTTGTTACACAAGTTACATGTACTTACTTAATTACATTAATTACATGCAAGTAACTCTAAACCAAACCCTAATCCTAACCCTACCCATAGAGTATGAACATGTAATGAATTACTATGACTCAGTACTTACATGTATAATTACACTGTAACAAGGACACCTTAAAATAGCCTAAATTATTTTACATGTTTTAATTATTTTACCCCCTAAAAGCAACAGCAATAGGAAAAACTGTACTGTACGTCTGTGTCATTTATACGAAGATCTATTGCACACATATTTTGAGGAGATAAAATATAATATTATTTAAGTTGCTATTGAACTGGGCTTTGTCACCCAACATTTGATTTTGAACGTCAGCAGTCCTTGTGACTGTGAATTTTCCTGATGCCCAATCTCTTATTTGTTATGCGCTATACTTGTAGCAAACTTAAGATAGAATTTTCAAAAATTTCAAAAAAGGCTTTATCTGACAATATCATTTAAATCTTTTATTTGGAAGACAGGTTTCCCCATAAGTTTTGAATTATATATAACTGTTTTTATTTAGTTCATACTGAATTCAAAGGAACATGCTTGGAACTTCAAAGCAGTGCCATTCATTTTTTAATTATTAATCATCACGTCACATGACTGATGTTATCAGTGGCTGATGCAGCTGAGTTGTTTGTTTGTTTTTTGAAAAAATAAATGTGTCTATCACTAAAGAGTGCACGTCTAATCACAACGGAATAAACACTTTAGTGAAATAAGCATATCTAATGCACTTCACAGTTCTTCAGGTTGGCGAAAGATTCGTCAGTTTACTTAATAACGGTGACATAAGGTCTAACGCTATTCGCCTGATGTTCACTGCCACAAACCTAGATATGTGTTGTAGTAGGAGGGTCTGTAAATTCATATTAATTTAAAGTATGAAGGAAATATGTGTTTGAGTGTGTGCGACTGAGTAGGAAGGAGGAATGCAGTGTGTGTCCCAAGGCACAGAGAGGATCATGGGACCCTCACTGCAATGATTCAGTCCTCCACCCAAAGAAAGAGCTCGCTGTTCCCCAAGGATGTTTACTCCTCTGACTCTGACTACAGAGAGAATGCGCGAGAGAAAGAGAGAGAGACCGACTGACACCAACTAAAAAGGAACTGAAGGCCAGACAAAAGTTAGATGTATGAGAAATGTTTAAAATTAAGAGTTTAGTTAGCATCCCAAAGATTTTCGGGTGTTTTATCTATTCAAGCCAATGAAAAAAACATGATACATGCATATGAATGCAGCAGCCAAAACATGAGCTAGAGCTTTCATGTGACTTTGAACGCAAGGACACATTGGGCTGAAGCACCAACATGGTACCATCTGAAGGTCTGCCGTTCTCTGTTACAGGTCACAAAAGCGAGTGCTGCAGCAGTGGCGGGTAGCGCTATTCTTGTACCTGATGACTATCAGGTTTCTGTCAGACCTCAGCTGGGTGTGGTTTACTTAGCATGGGCCTGCAGCGTACAGTCTGCATTGATTGAGTGAAAACACTATATAATCTCATAATGATATGTTGCTTATCAAAGAATGTTGCACAAGCCTTTATGTAAGAAACATATTCAAGATAATAACTGTAAAATTAAACAATAAATCCATCCTCTATTGCTCTTTAAGTACTACCTGAAAATGAAAATGATGTAATTTACTTCCTAGACCAGACCTTTCCGAGGCTTCAAGGCTTTCAAGGCTTTCTCAGAAATTAAATGTGAGAGTAAGTGTGTGTGGCTACTTCATAAAATGTTACGTTATATTAAAAACATTTTTATATTGAATTATGTGATTCATTCACAACCAAACAAAACACTTTAACTTCAAAAAACAAAAACGAAACTTTAATAAAATAATAAAAAACTGAACAAGCTCAGTGTTGATACTTTTTCAGCTCAATCATTTTTAGTGAATTGGAATGTGTGCAAAGGATTGTGGGTGACTGAAGGAAGGATAAACCTGATGCATCCTTTCGAAAAAAGGCCAAATGAAGGGCACAAGGACTGCCTACTATCCTTCAAACTGTGAGCTTTATGCAGCTTAGATATGCATCTTTAGAAGGGTCTTTCCGATAGAGAAACAGCCAGTTAATCATATTAGTTGATTCATTTGTGATTCATAATCGGATCAACTGATTAATTTTGATTTAATTAATCAGATCAGAAAATCATTGTTTTAAGTAAATGAATAATTAGTAAATAATTTAACAGTAGATCAGCTGATTCATTTAAGATTCAGTGAATCAGATCAGTGACAGTCTGATTCAAAGAAGCGGATCAACTCATTTTGATTCAGTTTTTCAGACTCAAATCCACATTTTCTTCAACAATTTACAATCTCGCAATCTCTTAACTTCAGTAGAAATAAAGTCCCAACAGGTTTCAGACAGCATGGGGTCGGGTACAATGACAGTATTGTCATTTTTGAGACTTATCCTTTTAACATCCTGCGTGTGGTCATCTTGCATTTCAACTGCAGTACGAAAACTGTTTCCATGAAGCAACCCAGATAATGAGGTCCGAAAAGAACTATGACCTTCTTAAACATTCCAAAGCCGTCTATGTTTAATCATATCTGCAAACACTCTACAGGTGAGCTATGGTCATGAGAACAGGAAGTGGAAAGGGAAATGAAACAATGGTTAGGAGACAAATGACAGGGCAATTTCATTTTGAATGTTTAGAGAAAAGACAAGCTGTGTGTTGAAAGCAATATCCTCTAAGTACATAGTGGAATCTTTGCAGAGAAAAACCCAACATTAGTTTAGAAATGCCCCTGGTAGTAGCCTCAAATACCCTCCGTGTCATCTGTCTAACCCTCTCCAACTCATGGCCTCTTTCACTTCATCAAACAGACAACAGACAGAGCTGAGTAAGGTGCCTGTCCCTTCATCATTAAGCCAGTTCGGTCTGCCTATGGCTGCTGACAGTGAATTATTCAACAGGACAAAGTGCTCTGTGGCTGTGCAGAGGCTTTACAGAGTAACAGATAATAATAGCATTAATGTCCATAGAATCTCGTTAAGAGAGTTAGCATTCGGCTCTCTGCCTTCCTATATATATATTTATTCACATGCTGCATATAATGGAAAAGGGTGGACAGGTTTGCCTGTCCATAATGAAGGGGTTTGAGCTATGTTCCCCTACTGGCCATAACCATTGCAATAACTGGGAGCTGAGGTAGAGTTTCAGAAAGAAAATTGTTGGAAGAAGTGAGGTAAGCGGCTTCTGGTGGGATTAAACGGATATCATCCCTCAGGTCCTTCACTTGGAATTTCGCTGGTACGTGGTCCTGTCCCGAAATAAGTTTTTGAAATAGTGCTGACTTGGAATAGCGAATCGGTAAAATATTATTTCATGGTTTAGCTTGTCTTTGACCAGGCACCAGTTATATTCTCCCAGTGTGCCAGCGACCAGAGCAGCTGTCCAGCTGAGTTGGCTCCAGGTGCCACTATGGTCCAGCAGGCAGGCTGACGGGCAAACGCGAAACAGAATGAAGGTGAAAAACAGACGTTCCCTGGCTAAGGGAAAAAGAAAAAGAAGAAAAGCATTTCAGTGAAGGGCAGGCTTCATCAGAGATCAATGATGAGGCGTTTTGAAAACCACACACGCTCTTTCTCTCTGCTGGTGCTAACCGACTGGAAAAAGACGGGCTATTATTCTGTGGAAAGTCCGGTCTATTCCCATTTTTCTTGGATGCCGCTATTTCGACATGAAGTCATATTTTCTTGCAACGATGGAAAACAAAGAGTAAAAATAATGCTACTGCAAATATTAAAATGGTATAATAGCGCTCAGTCACTACGCTATTAAAATAGCAGTCTGAAAGCCAGTTGCCTCTATTCCTGGTGACGGGACCACCCAGCGGGACAAAATTAAAACCCAACAATATCTGCAGTCCAAGAGCTGCTGGTTTCAATCCTAATGAGGGTGGCACTTTAACAGGAGCGGGGTGGTGACTTCATCAACGCAGATTTTATTTTTCATTAAGGCGACTGACCTCATACAACAAGCAATTTATCCAGTCATTTTTCCACTGTATGTCCATTTCTTCACCTGTTACCTATTCCAATCCCATTTACCTTTTCCTTTCAGTGGGCTTAAGAGGAAGAGAAGCAATAGGCCATTGAAGACAGGAAGAAAGAGTGTGAAAGGAAGAGACAAGATAGAAGGAGAGACTGCAACATG
>JAUMHQ010000069.1:10527137-10538254 GCA_032361165.1 Enteromius paludinosus
GATCTCTCTTCTAATGAGCTGATTATCAGAATCAGGTGCGTTAACAAAGAGAGACATGCAAAATATGCAGAGCGGGGCGGGTGCGAGGACCAGGATTGAGAACCGCTGTTCTGCAAAATATCTTTCAGCCGCATTCACGGGAAAGATCCCTTTACGTACTCAGTACATTTACGCTGAAATGCTTTAACCAGTGGGAATATTTAGGTTCTGTATTCTCTGGTCTTTCTGATGCGGGATGCTTTTCTTATTGATTAGTCCACATCTGCGTGTACGGGCAAGCCTGTAGTTTTGAAATTGGAATAGATTTTTTCCCTTCCACATTGATTGGCTCAGGTGACAGCTAATTACTCAAGAGTGTGTTTGTGCGTGTGTTATGCAGAGTTGATATTATTTCATGTGGTTCTTTTGTTACGGTGCTCCGGTTGACTGACGTGTTTTAACATCTGTTGTATTGTTCCAGCAGAGCGCAGTCTTTTTGCAAACCTATGTACGTAGCGTGTTATGATGTACTGGCATGTTTGTGTTTTCATTTCCGCTGGTTAATATTTTGTTGCTTTGGCTGTCACAAGATAAGATACCGCAGGTGTGTGTGTGTGTACATGTGCCACGTTCCTGCAAAAACTGTGTGTCTGTAAGTCTTCTGTGGAGAGGCACAGTCTCTTCTAAATCAGAAATTGGCAAACAGTGCTGTGTTTTCTCTGAAAATGTCTCCTCTTCTGAGAGAGACAACTGACCTTTCACTCTAACACACACCCTTGTACACATCCAACAAGGCTAAGATTGTTTTACTACTTCATGCGAGGCATTCAGATCTGACTCCGTCCAATCAACAGCTCAAGTATTCTGAAGTCCCCACCCTATATTTTTTTCTCTGTTTTGCTCCTGTGTACATCACAATCAGCGTACTTCGCAAATGTAATCCGTGACACTATTAATGTATCAAGTAGTGTAACTATTTCAGTTACTTTACTAAAGTAATGTAACTGATTCCATTTTTAATTACTTTTTGATTACTTTTGTTTTAATTTCTTGTGAATGTTTTTAACTGTTATTCATTCATAAAGCAGGCCGGGTTAACCTTCGAGTACTCAACACTGATTGCTATCAGACTTTCACAATCCCTCATCACTTGAATTAAGATTGAATTTTTAACCATTTAAAAGCACAGCCACCATAAAATCAGACTTTAGCACCTCTTTTTAAGTGTTAGGTCATTTTGAGGTTAAATATGGATTTAAAAGCATGACAAGAAATAGTTTAATAGCTTCAATGCCTAGCTATGACAGGAAACACTGGCAATTAACAATGCCTTGTGGGGAAAAAGACTTTATCTTGAGAAATAAATCATATAAACTCAAACTGGAAATAAAGCAGGTATTGAATAAGCACGTGTCATAAACTCCTGAAATGGTGTCTAACATTGAGCAGTAAATGCAGTTTTCAAAAGAAATCAATAAAATCTATGTGTTTGTGTGAAAATATTCATATGTAGCCCCTCTGTGTATTCGTTAACGTTTTCATAAGTAACCGCAGTTTAATAAAAAAAAATTCTTAGTGGGCAATTTTACATTTAAACTTGTATAAAGTTCTTTTATTAAGTATCTAATATTTTTTTAAGTAGGAAACCTTAAATAAAAAAATATATGTATAGCATAATATTAGATGGATGTATCAAATATATTTGACTTTTTACTAATTAAGTTTTTTTTTTTTTTTTTTTTGTGTAATATTTTTTTAGAGCCAAAAAAAATCTAAATGGACACAAAGTGGGCAGTTTTGTCTACAAATAAAAATTGTGCATATACTAGGGCTGGGCGATATGGAAAATATATTTTTTCTGGGGAAATCACGATTCACGATTTTTATCCCGATTCTTTTTCAAGTTGGTTTTTTAAAACTATTGGTAGGGGTGGGTGATATGGCAAAAATATCACGATTAAATCATGATTCTTTGTCATTGATTTTACTATTTTGTAAGTTGTCTGAGCAGTACAGTTAACACTGAAGTGAATGCATGTCGCGTTGTACAGCATATTGAGACGGAGATAATAAAATAGCACGGTGCTACGATATTCCTTAAAAAGCAGATCATGGAGAAATATTTATCGTCCACGATCAAAAATCGTCCTATTTATAATGACAAAGCTACATAATTCTCATACTTCTTTTTCACAGTTTTATAGACTACTATTCTTGTAAAGCATGGGAAAATTGTAATAATAAAGAACAAGCAAAGTGTGTCCAACTTTCTTTTTTTTTACTGGAAGAGTGAAAGAATAACGCTCTTTAAGATCAGTGAACTTTCTCTTTTGAGACCAAATTCTCATTGACTTTTTTGAAAGCACTTGGCTTAGACCGTTTAGCATGTGCAGTTTATTGTCTCTTTATCTTTTCCCTATTTTGTTTATTTTCACACGTGTTAACAACTTCACAGCTTGCCCAGAACAACAGGGGAATTAGCCAACGCAGGCTTGATTAAACAAGCGAAAATACAGTACGACAGACCAGTGTTGTGTTCAGAGATCGGGAAGTTTGCAGAGGCATAGAGATATGACAGATGTGCTGTGTATGTAAGTGTGTGTGTGTATGTGTGTATCTGCGGCAGTCAGAGCTCATGGCCGCTGGATATGGACGTTCTAGCCAGAACGGCCGTGTGTGTCCACCTCTCTTATCTCCTGCAGATCCCTTCCTTTCATCTCCTTTCAGACCTACAGGGTACTGGACAAACCCCTCCCTAAAATATAGTCCCCCGCAACACACGCACACACTCCAAGGCTGCTATCTCACTGCCACAGATGAGGACCTTCATGTACAGGCCAAATGACATCCCCCCCCCCTGTCCTCGGCCCACTACCACACACATTAATGTTGGTTCCCATCTCACCTGGCTCACTCAGTGTCCCCTCCTCCTCGGTTAACAGTCTTTCACTCCTTTTCTATCCTTCCCCTCCTGTTGTTTTTCTGCCTTTGCCTTGACTCTAATCTGAGCCTGTGTGACATCTGGAATGTCCTCTGGTTTTGATCGAGATAGTGAGAGAGAGAAAGGGGGGAGAAGACATCGTTTGAACGCAGGCAGACACCTCTAAACACTGTAATTTAAAGCATCTATTGTGTTAATTACACAGCAGAGGTTCAGTTCTGTTCTCTGTATTTGTTGTTTGTTCAGGATCTTCAGTGACACTGTGGCAGACATGAAAACCCAAGAGCATCGTTCCAGCCCTCTGAAATCACACACACAAAGTGAGTATAGAGATGATAATAATATGTAGCTCATCTTTTAAGGTCAAGTAATAATAATCAAGAGTACTTTTTATACATGTTCCTCACACAGACATTTTTAATGTCTAGTAAGGGGTAAAAACACATTCTGTTCCATTCATGTCATATCTAATAAGTGGAAAACTGCGATCTAATGTAATCTTGACACTTAATTGCTACCAATTGTTGTGCGATGAATCAAAAAGACAATATAACCTGCCACAAAATGTTTGTGTGTAACAGTTACTGAATTTAGATCACTTTGAAATGTTTGAAAAAGAAATTCATTTTAAAAGTCACCTCCAAACTACAAAATTAGATAACAATTTTGTAATATTGGGCTATCAGGTAAGTCCCCATGACCTATTGACCAACATCTGGCCTGCATTCTTTTACGCATGAGTGAGGAGTAAACACACACATATGCACACTAAATTCATTCCCACAAACATTCTGGTACTCCCAACAAAAAACAGACCTACATACAGATATACTTGGTGGCCGGAGCATAACCCTTCTCCTAACATAAACACCAGATCTCACCTTTGAACTCCTCACCTTTCATTCTGCTAATTGGTCCGTGATGCCCATTTCTTTCACCTCTCCTCCCCTACAACTGTTCTCGTCTTCCCCTTTTAGGTCCGGTAAAAGGCCAGCTCTTTATGATGTTCTGTTTTTAACCTAATTAATTCTATAGCAGCCTAAATGGGATTAGGAATTACCCTGTTTTGTGCTTACAGACTTCTAAAAACTGAGTGCCGAAGCATCATTTACATTTTTTCCATCTATGTCAGCAATCTTTACAGCTATACTGTACTTTTTTTCCTGACTAAAGTCTTAGTTTAGTAGTACTTGCTACTGAATACTTATTTCTATTTAATCAAACATTGTTCCAACGCAACTCTTTTGTCTTAAGGTTGGCACAGGCAGTGATAAGGTCATTGGTTTAATCCCAAAAAACTATGTAACAATCTAGAATGCCCTGTAAGCCACTAATTTTTTGTCACTTTTTTTAATCACTGCTAGTAGAAGGCCACAAGGTTGTGTAGACAGTCATGTGTGGTTTCTTAGCTTTTATTCTCAGTCATGTAATAACGATTCTGCTGTTGGGCAGCTGTTGAGTTTTAAAGGTGCTTTATTCCTTCAGCAAGTGTGTGTGCGTGTGTCAGTGTGCATTAGGAAGCATGAGAATGGTATAAGACTTGGTGAGCTGCAGCATGAACAAGAGCAGTACGCCGAGCTTGAATCAAAGAGGGCTCAAACTCTTTGCCCGAGGGTAAATTGGTGCATGTGTGTTAGAGAGAGAATGAAAAAGGAGTTAGTTCTTTCAGTTCACTTTTGTTGCATCTTATTCCTTAAATGACAAAGTTGAAGGCGTTATCTTGTTTTGACAGGTGATGCACGAGCCCACTCGCAAATGAAGGGTCTCCAGTTTCGCAGCATTGCCCCCAAAGTCCCAGCAGTGGTTCCATCCTCTGCAGTTCTATCCTGCCAACCTCCCTCGGCCCTTCCAGAAGCAACTACGGCTGTCAGCCCCAAATCCATCCTTGTCCCTGCCCAGAACTATGCACTTATGCAAGTGGCAGGACAAGAGGGGACCTTCTCATTGGTGGCCTTACCTCAGACACAACAGCAACAGCCAATCCAGAAGAACCTTAAGCTACCTATTCCTAGATACCAACCGGTGCGAAGCAAAAGTGCTCCAGAAAAAGGCAATAGCAAGATGCCGAGTCCAGCCAAGGTTTCTGCAACCGTACAAGCTCAATCACCCGCTGTGAAATCAGAGCAGAATTCAGACTCTCCATCAGAGCAGCTTGTTATGATTGATGCTCCTACTTCGTCTGAAATCAACCCCTTGCTCCCAGGTTCACAGACAGATCGAAAAGTTGAACAAAAAAGCGATGCCGGTTCACTCAAAAACCAGAACTATCCTTCTGGAACCCCCCTTGTTGCCCCTGTCACAAACATCTCACCGGTTAAAGCCCAAATTGAGGGTCAAGCCTCGGCTGGCAGTGCCATCACAGTCCTCTCACCCACTATCTTTAGCAAAGCTGTTCAGATCATTCCATCTCCACCCAAGGGCAAGCTGCCCATCCTGCCTTACGCCAAGGTGAAGAACTCCCTACTGGCACCAACCAGCCTCGCCAGCAGCCCATTCCCAGACAAGCAGACTGGAGCCAAAAGCAGCCTGAAAAGCCCTCCAGACAACAAAATCAAGTCCACAGACAGCAAAGTTAAAAGCGAAAGCCTAAGCCAAGACCACAACAACGCCCAAATCAAGAAACCTCCAGGCAAGAAACGGGGGAGGAAGAGAAAAACAATGGAGGATATTCTAGCCTTCGAAGCTCGAAAGAAGCGATCCCTGTCATTTTTCAGAAGGAGGGTACCTGAGAAACCTCCAACTGGTGCGTCGAACTCTGCCTCTCAAGAGAAGCTGCTTGATATATCCAAAAAGTATCGAAGTATTCGTCCCAAGCCGGTACTGGTGATGGAAACCACTATTCCACAACTTGTTCCGCTGCCTTCCTTGTCAACATCAGACAACCTTGATCAGGAGCTCGTATTGGGACAGCAGATATCAGGAAAACAATCGAGTGCTCCTCAGTCTTCGCAAGCTACTGATCAGCAGCCTGTTGTAGAATGTAAAGGTGGAGGAGTGATTTACACGGGAAGTCGTCCGCTGCATCGATGTCCTACCTGCAACAGGTGTTTCCAGTTCAAGCATCACTTGCAGAGCCACATGAACAGCCACAGTAACCTGCGGCCTTACGTCTGCCCGGTATGCAGGAAGGCCTACGCTCATTCAGGCAGTCTTAGCACTCATATGAAGCTGCACCATGCCGAAAGCAGGCCCCGGAAGAGCCTTTGCTGTGAATTCTGTGAAAAGTCATTTGGCTATGTGGGTGTCTACTTCAGCCACTTGAGAGAGGTGCACCGGGTAATACTTACTGTTGAACCGTCCATCAGTCAACATGAAGAAAACATGTCTGTAGGAGAGTAAGTAATAAAGTTTGAGCGTTGACTCTTGCTAAAGCCTTCTTGAACTTGACTTAGACGTTCCTTGTCTTGCAGGTCTTCGGAAGCTGATGAACAACGTGTTGACCCGGTCGAGCTACAAATTAAGTGTGGGCGATGCCAGGCCATCACCCCTACCTTTGCTGACATGAAGCTGCATTTGTTGTACGTGCATGGAGAGGAGGTCCAGGTGAGGTTGAGGGACGGGGCCATGTGCGGGGGCCGTGAAGCAGAGGATGAACTTGTCAAACATGCAGCACATTACTGGAGGCAGCTCAATGAGAAACGCAACCTGGTGCACTGCGGCACCTGCGACGAGGAGTTTTTCTCCTTTTCCAAGTTCAAACGCCACCTCCATTCTCACCATCAAGAAGCTAGAGAGAGTCGAGAAGATGATGAGGAGATGATAGGTAAGGAGGGCCATGTACTAAGGGGTAAAGGTATATCCCTGAGGGTGGGGTCTCACTTTAACTGCATCCTTTGCAGTAAGGTGTTTAATAAGAAACAGGACGTTATTGAGCATTGGAGGGCACAGCACAACTGTGAAAACCCCACCATTCTATGGGATGTCCTGGACTTCAAAGGGGATAGCAAGCTTAGTGATGGGCCAAATTAACTGCAAATTGGTAATTTATTATTTGCGCCATGTGCCGAGTGTGTGGTTTATGCTGAATGCAGTGACATTAATAAAAAGAAAAGACTAATAGGCTTTTTATGTTGTTTTGTTTTGCACTGTTTTTTAACATCACGAATCGATGTTGAATTTTGTAATGTTTTATGTTTGGTCTTTTTCTTTAACGTGCAAGAAAACAGTCGATAAAATTCACAAACCGTAAATTCAGTCTTAAACATTACCATGGCCCAGCTGCAGATGTAAAATAACTGCCAGCAAACAGAAAAGCCTAAGGATGATAATTATCATTTTTTAAGGTTTGTGGACACAGTGTGTTAGTGACTGCTTCAGTTGAGTGAATCAGGTGAAACAGACTAACAAAGGCTCATCAAAAACACATTGTCACTCAGACAAATTGAAAATTTGCTATAGTCTGAATACAAATGGGGAATGATTAGCATGCTTGAAATAACATGTCAAAGAGCATTCAAAGTAACACAAATTATCGGTGACATTCCACAACACACATATACATAATCACACAGTTTAAGACCTCATTCCACAGCTAAAATAAATACTGCCAAAAAAACCTCTGCTGACTTTTCAGTCTAAGACAAGCAGGTCCACTAGTAAGGATTTAAAAAGTCAGTTTGGCTGATCTTTAACTGTTCAAATTAGTATGAATGTATGTATATGTGCTTCATTGAAAATTCTATGTTGTATTTTTGGATGAAAATGTTATGTATTTAAAATGTTTTTTTGTTTGTTTTTATGGTGAAAATTGGTGATTTATTTATATTATCAGTCTATTCAAACATACTTCTTTTTATAAAAAAAAATGTCAGGGTAAAGGTATGTTTTAAAAAAATATATCCCTCGTAATTGTTATATATGTATACTTGTATAGATAGATTATAGATATATCTAAAAAAAACACTATTTATAGCTGTATATTGAGAATATATATTTACACAAAGACATCCCCTGCTGTTTTGTTCTAAAATTAACAATGAAATATATTTACCTCTTACAGCGTCTTAAATGTTAAACCTGCAGCTTCAGCAACCTTACCAGTCAAAGGTTTGAGCACGCTGATGATTAAGCAATGCTTAAATGTTATTGGGCCTTATGTAAATGACACCTATGTGTCATTAAGAAACTTTTCATTAAAATGCAAAAATAAAAAAGGATAATGAGACCGAATAGTGAAGAAAGCAGCCAACAAGTGCCCAGCACACATGGCAACTGTTTCAGTACTATTTAAAAAAAGAAAACTTCCCAGGTGGATTCTTCATTACTTTGTTGAGAGATTGCCCAGAGTGTGCGGAGCTGGAATCTATGCTGCTTAAAGGCTGAAATACACTACATGATTTTCCCCCATTTTGCAGTCTGGAAGAGTCTGTTCTAGTTTCCAAAAGTTACAGCCAGTTTTCTGATATTGGGTGGTCGAACGCAAATTTTAGAAAATCACAGTGACAGTGCATAATGGGTACAATTTTTTTTTACAAAATGATTCATTCCAGTTGGAGGATATCAGACATACTGGATATTTTTATCCAATTTTAAAACCGTTTGTTGTGTTTGGAGAAATAAAGGTACAAAAGCTGTCACTGGGGCGATAGGTACATGTTTGTCCATTTTGGTACCTAAAAGGTACATATTAGTACTTAAATTGTACATATTTGAACCAAATAGGTATAAAAGTGTACCTTCCCAGTGACAGCTTTTGTTCCTTTATTTCTGAGAGTGGTATACTACAGTGTTTGAATCTGTTCAGCCTTGTAGCGTATTTCAGCCTTAAAATAAAATCAGTTTTTTTTATAGTTTACTAATCTAAAAAGGTATATAGACATACGTAAAGTTAAAGAATAAGGGTATTCAAACTTTTGGCTGGTGTTTGTTCTGTAAACGTTCATCTACTTTAACTGGTGCTGTGTGAAGCAAACTGATAGAGTTCACTAACATTACATTCTGCACACTAAACGAACTGCAAATCCCAAAGCACCAATTCATATGTCTTTCAAAGTTGACTTCATATTTTAGAAAACCTAAAGTCAGTAATCTAATCAGTCAGTAGACAAATAAATGCTGCTTGTCTTGTTGAAATGACCCCTAAGTGTCTTCGTTGTAGAGCTTGTCTTTGGTGGATTGCTCCTGACTTTTTAAAAAAAGAAATGATTTTGTTTAAAAATGTGGTCTTAATATATTTAAAGTGATTGATTGTTTCAAAACATTTGAATCGGTTTCACTTAACAAGCCAGTAAAATGACACAAGTGTATGGTAGCATTTCCAGTTCTGAAGATTTCCCCGCCACTGTGATAGTTAAACGTGTCTGTTTGTGGCTTAAGATAAACTAAGCCCTAAATAGCATTTGCACGACAGCGAGAGAATCGTCCCTGCATTATTGATTATTGGTGCCTAAATAAAAAAAGAAATAACTAACGACAGTAATAGTTGGTGTGTTTATTGTATGCTCCGACCTCTTGGCTGTCTGACCGTCTGATTTCTCCCATCATCACTCTAATAAGCACAATCCAAGACTTAAGCTGCTGCATCTTAAAGCTTATCTTATTCTATATTACAAAGACATTTACCGCAAGACTTCATTTGTAGGTTGCACAGAACAGTGAGCCGTGTAAGGCAGGAATTAAATCAATTTCAGCTGGACACATGATGGATTCATATTTACACAACAACCTATATTCACTGAAGGAGTGCTAATGCTTTTAGAATGTCTTACATCATGATCATGTCATCGTTATATGGTAATATTAATACACACATCTTCAACAACCATTGGAAAGCACAGTTTCCCATCCCAGTATAATCATTTTAGTCACGAGTGCAACATCCAGTATTTATATGGCTTATAATTGTGAGTTGCAGTCTTTCTATCACGTTTCATATTGTATTCCTCAGCGCTTCCCAAGCAGCTCTGACTCTGATTTATAACCTGCATTAAATGATCATAACTTCTCTGTCCCAATAGTGCAGTCACTTTAGATGTGGGTAGTGAAGGAACGTCAACACCGATGCATATTCCTCTTTAATCTGTGTGGCACTCTTTCTCACTTCCACTCTCTCTTCACACCAGAAACATGATCACTCACTGGAGATCAAAGCCCATCCTTCTAACAGGATTAGAGGATGGAGCTTTAGAAGGAGGAGAGAGTCTGTTTTAAAGTAAATGAAGGATGTAGGGCTGGAGAAAAAAAGAGGCAGAAAGGAGGTTGCAGGAGAGAGAAAGGAAGTAGGAGGAGATTGCAGAGACGCAATGCCGGGGAAAATAAAACGTGTAAGAAGAAATGGGAAGAATTGACAGTGAAATCGCACTATCCATTTCATTTGCAGAGATGACCGTGATGAGGATGAATTCTTCATGAACTATGATGAATGGATACTGATGAAAGAATGATAGAAAATGTTCTCCCATCCAAAAAAAGAAGCAGCCCAGATACCACGAGCATGTAGACATTTTAATGCAGCATTAACCTGCATGGAGACTAATGGAAGCAAGAACCTCTATCGATCCGTCCCGGTTTGCTCGGAGGAGGAGAAATAGAGAGATGATGCCAAGCTGGAGATGAATGAATGAAGTGAAGGGTGTGTCTGAAGTAGATAACCATCACCTGCATTTACAGACACTAGCCTTTCTGGAACCCAGAGTGTAATGTGAACTAAATGAACACATTCACTGAACTGAGAAGCTTCGCTACATTGAAAGCTTTGTGAGAGAAAGGAAACATCTTATCTCTCATAACCTGTAATATGATCTATTTATTTGACGTTATAGAGGATTTAAAAATGTAGAATGAGACTTGTATCGATCCATCAGCAGGAATTGTTTGAAAAGCAAATAATATGTAACATCTAAACATTCTGAAAACAAGATTCATTTAGGTTGAGTAAAATAATTTGAGCATGTTTTATGTGTAAACTTGACTAAATTTACACTACTGTTCAAAGGTTTGGAATCGGTAAGCATTTTGTACAGAAATTAATACATTTATTTGTCAAGCATGCATCTCAAATGCAGTTTTTTTCAACATGCTATGATGATGGCCCAATAGTGCACTACACACTTTCCACAACACATAGAACTCATTTTGTGTTGCAGCTTCTTTCCGTTGTGGTGTGCTAACTTTGTTGCGTCTTGTGGCTTGTTTCCGTTGTGGTGTGCTAACTTTGTTGCGTTTTGTGGTTGTGGCTTGTTTCCGTTGTGGTGTGCTA
>JAUMHQ010000069.1:10538304-10551386 GCA_032361165.1 Enteromius paludinosus
GTTGCGTTTTGTGGCTTGTTTCCGTTGTGGTGTGCTAACTTCTTTGCGTTTTGTTGTTGTGGCTTGTTTCCGTTGTGGTGTGCTAACTTTGTTGCGTTTTGTGGTTGTGGCTTGTTTCCGTTGTGTTGTGCTAACTTTGTTGCGTTTTGTGGCTTGTTTCCGTTGTGGTGTGCTAACTTCTTTGCGTTTTGTTGTTGTGGCTTGTTTCCGTTGTGGTGTGCTAACTTTGTTGCGTTTTGTGGTTGTGGCTTGTTTCCGTTGTGGTGTGCTAACTTCGTTGCGTCTTGTGGCTTGTTTCCGTTGTGTTGTGCTAACTTCGTTGCGTTTTGTGGCTTGTTTCCGTTGTGTTGTGCTAACTTCATTGCGTCTTGTGGCTTGTTTCCGTTGTGGTGTGCTAACTTCTTTGCGTTTTGTGGCTTGTTTCCGTTGTTTTGTGCTAACTTCGTTGCGTCTTGTGGCGATTTTGTTATGTTGCGCACTACTGGACCACAGTATTCTATTCATCAATAGAGTCCTTAAAAATGCAGCACAACTGTATTTAACCTTTACAATAAGAAGTATTTCTTAAGCATTAAATTAGCATATTTGAATGATTTCTGAAGAATCATGTGACACTGAAGACTAAAGTAATGGCTGCTGAAAAATCAGCTTTGCCATCACGGGAATAATTAGCCTAATTATGTTATTTCTCCTTAAAAACAACAAACTTTTGAACAGCAGTGCAGTCAGATTTATGCATAAAACAATTTGCCAGTTGGGTAAGAAAAAGAAACTTAATTCAAAGTAATCTGAAAGCAAGTCTGCTTCCTACGCTTCTCAGCCTCCTTGTTTTTATGGGTCAGGGAACACGATATTGATGATATAATGCAATGCGGTTCATTAAAAACTAAACTAAAAAGATGTACCAGGTCTGAATATGAATGTCTCTTCGTATTGCAATATATTTGTACTTCTCCTGGAGACACTTGTAAATATGAAGCCCTTGTCAGTGACATTGCCGCTTTTTGGTCTCTCCTGTGTGCTGTGTGGTCCAGATGGTACAGAATCACTCTGTTCCACTGGGTCTCCAGTAGACCGCCCAGAGGGACAGTAGCCATCTGCACAGGACATCTCACTACCCACACACAACTCTGACCTGGAACACACACGTGACTACACACACAGACAAAAGAGCCACTAAACTGCTCATCTAGAACACTTCCTGATTAATCACCAACAAAGGGGCCCCAACTCCACCAAGGGCCAATCTGGGAGCTTTTTAGTAATTACGTAAACACTATTCAAGTCAATAAAGTTGTTTGCAAATACATATTTGTTTGGTTTATTTTTAGTTAGCTATTCCCTCGTTGATTAAACACGCTCCTGTTTTCATTTTCAGCCAATCAGTGCTCACTCATTCACCGGAATAGATTAGTGATAATTGGCTCTCGGTTGTCAGTACTTTAGCATCCTAATGAGAGCAATATTTACTAATCTAAAAAGGGGAGTGAGAAGGTACACCAAGTTTGACTGTTTTTAATGAGACCCAGGTAGGCTAACCGGAGCAGTCTGGAGTAATTAGGAAAGGATGTAGAGCATTTTCTCCCCCCCCATCCCGCCCCACCGCTATCTTCCAATGTCCTCCCACAGGGAGGATCCTGACAGTGGAAATCTAAGGGGGGGCTCAAGGGAATTAGGTCTGCCTGAGTGATAACCTACATTCACCCAATCCGACGTCTTTCTGCAAATAAGGCTAATGACATACCACAGGCCTGCAGACATACATGAATAATATGTTGATGTTATGTGCATGCAAGCGCTACATTAACTAATATTCAAAAACCGGCCACCTACACACGTTAAGACATAAATGCAAAACACATCATTTATGCATCTACATACATGATGCATGGAGGAACTTGAAATTGTGCATCCGCACACACTGTTGCACACATAACCTTTGATGATGCTCCTCTGCTCCTTTGATGGCAATTACCCGCGGCATGCTCTGAAATTCTCTTAACCTTATCTGATAGGTTAATTAGCTAATGCATATTCGTCGCACTGGATGCCGGGAAAATGCCAGAAGCGATATGCAGGAGTGCTTTACATTTACCTAGGTGACATTACCGCAACACCAACAAGTATTTTTAAGCAACTCTCCTTTTCTATAACGCTTCAGCAACAGCTGCATAGACTAGAATCTAATACGCTATTACAATTAGTGTTTATCATTTTTCACTCCAGTCGTCCTTTCCTCTGTTTTCACTTTCACGCCAGTTTGCAAGACTAATGAGTTCTCGCAATTTGCAATTAAGAAAAGCATTTTATCATTATCACCTCCAGCTATATTCCATTCCTCCTTCCTCCCTCTATCCCAGATGGAGTGTTACAGTGTGGCCTCCCGTTGTGATGATCCCCCTCGGGGAAACCTGGATCCCACCTCGGCGGTCAGAATCAATTACGTTCATATCTCTCTCTCCCTATCTCTCTGCTGTTTCCATGAGTCACATTTTGCAGGCGCAGCATAGACTCCCGTGTCAGGTCCTGAGAAAATGCTCCTCCTTTCAGTGCGTTTAACAGGTTTAGAGAGGGCACCGGAGAGGTGATAAATTCACTCAGAGCGAGAGGAAAATGGAGAGAGGGGAAAGGTGTATGTATGGGCTGGGGAAGCGGATGACAGGTAGGAATAATAACCAGACAGATGAGGGAAGAGAAACAGGGACAGAGAGAGTACATGTTCTAGAGATAGGGCTGTTGTTTTTTACAAAATAGCTATACTTTTTATTAGTTAAGGGAAATTTTTAAACTATACATATTTTGTATTAAAGAGTATTAAACAAATGTCCCTATCTATCTATCTATGGGCTTTTATGTAAAACAAAAGAAGATAAAATATCTGAATATATAGCTTCAGCAAGTTCAAAGATTATTGTTTTGCATGCCTTAAAGAGATAGTTCACTCAAAAATGGTGATAGATAGGACTGAGCAAGTGTGTGTTGTTTTTCTTGAAATAAATTTACAGACATTTCTAAAATTCTGTTTTATCGTTATGAGGTAAAGAGTGTAGATTAATGAGCTAAAAATTACGTTAAAACGTTAAAAATAATGAGGGGTTCAAGTATTTACTCAGTGTGCTCGAGCCCCGTTATCTATTACCAAGCCGGGCGCAAATTGTTTTAAAAATCTTTTTTTTCTCCCACCCCCCACGGAAAATAATCGTGATATGAACCGAATCGTGGGTTTGGTGTATCGTTACAGCCCTAATAGATAATATTGCATTCTGTAAAAGAAAATAAAAATAAATCGCACAAGTTTGTAAGAACCAACCTGGTCAAAAATATGTACCTCTGTGCACTTTTTGTGCAACACATTTTCTTATGTGCCTTACTGCACGTTTCACCACAGTTTCAAAGTGAACTGAGTGGTGCTAAAACACAGGTTCAATATGTTTTTATTACGTTTATATAAGTATGTATTATGTCGGTTCAGAATTAAAATATCTGTGGACTGCTGTTAAAAGTGAATGCCCTATCATGTTGGAAATGTACACCAAATCCAACCCTAATCCATACCCGATAGTGTTAAATGCAAAATTTAACACTAAATGCAAAAGATTTGAATTGTTTTGCCGAACCTTATTTACACAGGATTCGAATCAGAGCTCCTTGCCTCTCCAAGTACATCTCTGTACTCCGTGAGCTACCGAGCAAACCTACCGTCTATGAAAATCCATAGCTATGAAGCTAGATATAAGTCAAAAGCTTCAGTTTTCAAATCTCCCAGCATATTAATATTGTTTTGAAGTCATAACATGATATTCATCAAGTAATTGCGCAAAAATGATGGTTTATTAAACTCTACATTTGTGTAAAAAGGTTTACTGCCTCTATAGTGTTGATTTCTTTTAGGAAACTGCAGTGATATGTACTTGTTGGAACGTATTTTGTGTGTCGCTAAAAAGTGCAGCAAGGTACGCCTATGCTATGAGACCGGGTAGGTAAGAAAACAACTGTGACAATTGTTAGGTGATTTGTCTCTTTAAGGCCTTTACTGTCTTCAAGCAATAACCTTCTAACCTAAAAGTTGAAACTATTTTAAACCACATTTCCTGCAAGGGTTTGTCTTGAAAAACATTCTGTTTCTAGTTTTATATTAAGCTCTGTGTAGTTTGGTGCCTAATCATGGAGCCAATCCAAAAGCGTTCAGGTCTGTATCCTTCAGTTACTTGCAATGTTGAAATATTTGGCATGCACGTTTAAAAGATCTCTTGAGAAACCTCTCGTATTCATTTTCCTTTGGAGAGGGCTGTCTTGGTAACAGAAACCATAAAATAAACATAAAAGAGAAATAAACAGGCCGAAACAGCACACAAACATTGGCAGGGTTAAACCAAACGAAATGCCTCATTCTTTCTCTTCTGTTCAACTACCTGAAGCGCTTCAAACAGCAATACCGAATTTCTCTCTGGCTCAAAACACACATAATATAGACTTTTCACATTACGTTGATGTTATTTTTTTTGCATTCCACCTCAAACAGGCAAAACGCCATGCACAATGAAACCCATCAGTATCACTGCGTAACCGGAATACAGGTCATGAAATACAAGTTGTGGAAAGGAACATTAAATTCTTTACATCTTATTTGCGAGAGAGCTCTGCACAGCACTGTCAATGCAATGCCTACCTCTCATATGTCTCCATAATCAATACCATGTTATGCAGCCACCGGAGGGAGAAAGAGGGAAAATAAAAAAAAGAGTAAGAACGGAATAGAGCGAGCAGATCTGAGCTTTTCTGTATTAAACGGCTGAGTGGATTTACAAGCTTTTTCAGCAAGTTAATGCATTGGCTGTGCCTTTACCAGCAGACAGTTGAGTTGTGCATACAGCTCATTGACCTCACACATGTACCTGAGCCACACGTGTCACGCGTCGCATCCAAGTTCTTTTACGGGACTGGTAGAATCAATATATCAAACATCCTACCGAACACAGTCACACAGGGGCTTTTATCCTCAGAACTGCATACTTTAATAATGTATCTTTATACATTTATCACTGCGATCTTGTGGTTTTCAATACCGCCATGCCTCCTGGGCTCTGATAACTGAGAATTTATATTTGCTTCTAAGCTTTCCACCTGCTGTTTACTTGGACAATGGCAAGAGAAATCGCACATCGATATTTGTGACTCAACAGAGCACAGAAAGCCAAAAGCACAAGCTTGCTATAGCTTACGCCCATAGCACTGCTTTTAAACGGCCAATTAGGGGAAGTTAAAACTGTTTGCCAGAACAGTGTGGCAATACACTGTATAAAAGACTGAGCTTGCCTTTTGCTCATCATTTCAAATCGTATGTTTATTCAGGAGCAATTAGCTCCATCTTTAGCGTTTTATTTATTCTTTGTAACATTTTTATATCACCAGTTGTAATATGCAATATTGAAAATGACTTATTTATGAATCATATATCACCTTAAATATGAAAACGTGAACATTTTTAACCAGGACATGCCAGGACAACTTCTAGAGCTTTGCTTAGGCTGCGTTTTCAGTGTGTTGTCATGTGTGTCAGGGAATAAAACTTTCAGGATATGACCTATTGTTCTGAGATAATGTGCGATGTAATGTTCTCCAGCTCTCTTGGACAGAGCACGGTCAACGAAAAAGCCCCAATCGCCGCAGGCTACAAGGAGCGCCAAGAAACCGCACCTGCCAAAGACAGACTCCATCACGAGAGCCATATCAGGTTTTACTGCAGGGGTGTGTGTGTGTGTGTGTGTGTGTGTGCCTCTGAGGAAACAAAGCCTTTTAAACACCTTTTCGTCTACACATCATCCAAAGGTACAAGCACAACCTCCGAGCTATGCCTTTAACTCTGGGAAAACGTTACACGCAACACATGTTCGGCTTCAGGACTGTGGAGGAAAAATAAAAAATGAAAGTAGAAAGAACCTTGGAGAGCTATGGGGAAAAGATTTCTCAATGCCTGTGAACAAACTCACATACGCATATATCCATAAGCACCAAGCCCACCCCCTAACTCTTGCTAGTCCTATAGACCTGGTCTATCACTTTAAAATCATATGCAGCCTTCCATTTGGTAAGTCCAAGATATAAACTGAAAAAGAAAATTGGAAACTTTATATAAACACACCATCTTAATTAAATGACTTGCTATTAAGAACTGGGGCATACAAGCAAAAACTCTGTTCAAGACATCCACTGTCCACTTCTTAATTCATTATCACATAACTCAAGCTATTGTGCGAGTATGAACAAACTTGCAGCGCGGTAGAATTGTGTCTGTGACACTAGTCTTAGGGCGCTACTAACCCCCTAATGGAACTAAAACCGTTTTCCAAGGTTTTATAAACACTTGTGATCGAATAAAATAATAAATAATGAATCTGTTTTTCGATGTATCATCAGATTTCCTCAAACACGAGAAGCGCTCCTGTTGTTCTGAGTCTGTCTCAGTTTGTTCTGTATCTTCATGTCATTCCAGACAGACTGGATGAAGATCAGATCAGATCTCTGTGTGGAGCACTGGCTGTTGTCAGAGTCCTTGTGCAGACAATATCCTCACTGCATTATTACAATTAATGACAAAAATAATGTTTGGAAATGTAAACTGATATTTCCACCTGACACCCTACCTCAAAAGATAGAAATAACTGACTTAAAACCATTTTTTGTTGGAAAACATACTAGTGGCGTAAGACTTTTGCACAGTCCTGTATATATATATCATTGGCCTATATGTGTTTAACAAAAGGGAAATGTTCCTGCGTGTTATTTCAAGGCCTACTTGAGTTAATATTATGCTCCTCATTAAGGAAACTATTCCACTGTCTATATCTGCTTGAGTTTAATAGCTTGTGAAGCTCAGAGAACACAAATATCATTTCTTTAGAGAATATTTTAATTTTAGAGCCCACTTATTTCTTTTTCTTCTCTTCCAGCGTTGAATTATTTTCTAATAAGTTGGTTTTCTACACAAGTATTTAATAAAACATCTTATATTTGTGGTAACTAACAACAGCATATGTGAAAAAACCGAGCTCATATTTAACTTTCTGAAAGGTTTCGGTTTGTGGTGTGTATGGGGTTAGCTTCATCCAGGATTTTTATTGAGACCAGTGGAAAACAGAATAGGGAGTCATCATGGTGGTAACCACTGGTTGTTCAGGAAACTCAAGGATGTCATCAGATCCAATCAGAACTGAAACCAAGTCAAAACTAAGATTTTATATATAGGCCTATGTTGTTTACTTGAGTGAAAGTGAAATGTGATATTTAATTATATATATATATATATATATATACACACACACACACACACACAATTTAACCAATTCTTTTCATAAAGCTTAAGTAAACATCCACATATCAGCATCAAAACAGATGTCGATGAAATTCATGCCTGTGTGCATAATTGCATTCAGAATGAGTGTAATCTCTCCCTCCCTCCATCTTTCTCTTTCTCTGTCTCTCTGCTGCTTTTGCACTCTCTATCCAGCATCAAAGAAAGAGAAAGGAAACATGCAGGCATTGTGGGAGGATTATGAAACAGAAAAAGGTGTGTGTGTGTGTATCAGAAGGAGCAAGGAGAACACAGTGTGGGAGACAGGGATGGTACACATGAATTACAGGGTTTACCGTGCTCATATTTCAAACACACACACACACAGAGGCGCACACACTCATACGGTTAACTGCAGTGTAATTACAGAGTGTTATCTATGATTACAGCAGTGGCTTACACCTGATGCCAGAGAAAGTGCTGCACACTTTAAATATTTAATCAAATCCTTCAGAATGAACCTAATGAGGCGGAGGGTGGGGGTGGAATTACGCTTGCTTACAAACATGGAAACATACCTGCACACTCATGTAGCCACGTACAGAGCAAAGCAGATCATTCTGTCTGAGGAAGAAATGAAGAGGGGAAAAGAAGAAAGTAACCTTTTTATATAGAAAGGCAGATGGAAATGGGAGCAGGGGAAAAGGGGAAGAAAAAGATTAAAACAACCAGTGGAGAAGGAACAGAGAAAGCAGAGTGATTATTCTGCATTCGACAGTATACCTTTAGCCCAAGTCTTTAGTACTTTTGTAGAGTTTAATAATTAAAACACGCCAGAGTCTTTTATCTTTTCGTTCCTTTCCCTCTGTCCTCTCCGTGAAGCTGTTGGCTCTCCCACTGCCGTTTTCCATCAGTCAAGTTACAGAGCTGCGCTCTTTTTGAAGACAGACAGACAAACAGACAGATGATTGATAGAGAGAGAGAGAGAGAGAGAGAGGTTAATAGAATCCAGTCCAATTCAGAATGTATTCAGGCCCCCGTCACTTTTTTCAATTTTATGTTGTAGCCTGATACTACAAAGGTTTAAATTCACTTAATTTCTCATTATGTACCTCATAATTACAAAGTGAAATGCCATGTAAATTTGCTTACAAGATGTCTTACATTTTAATTAAGTTTACAGTAAAATGATGAAAACGAAAGGATTTTGAAAAAACAAAATATCACATTATTCCGAGAAATATACACAAGTATTCAGACCCTTAGCAACAACACCTTGATTTGGAGTCCACCTGTGGTCAATTAAATTGATTGGACCTCACAGCTGACAGAGCAAAAACCAAGCCATGAGGTCAAAGGAACTGCCTGCAGAGTCAGAGACCAGTTTCGAGATCCAGATTGATGTATGCAGATGGGAAAAACCTACAGAAGGAACCTGCAACACTCCACCGATCTGGGCTTTATGGCAGTGTGGCAAAAGCTCAATCCTCTCCTCAGTTATGAATTATGAAAACACACTTGGAACAGCACCTAAAGGACCCTCAGACAGTAAGAAATGAAATTCTCTGGTCTAATGAACCTCAATTCTATCATGTTTAAAGGAAACCACCTCTGCTCATCAACTGCAGAGTACCATTCCAATAGTAAAGTGCTGGTAGCAGCCTCATACTGTAGGGGGGGTGTTTTTGAGCGGCAGGCACTGGGAGACTGGTAAGGGTTAAGGGAAATCGGAATGGAGCACAGATATCCTCAGTGAAAACCTAATTCACAGCGCTAAGGACCTCAAACTGGCAAACATGACAATGACCTTAAACACACAGCTAAGGCAACAACAGGAGTGTCCCTGCCAGAGCCCTGACTTAAACCCCTATCGGGCATCTCTGGAGAGACCTGAGTTGAAGTCTGATTGAGTTTGAGAGGATTTACAAAGAAGAATGGCAGAAAATCCCCCGATTCAGGTGTGCAAAGCTTGTTGCGTCATAAAGTTTCGATGCTGTAATTGCTGCTAAAGGTTCTTCTACTAAGTACTGAGTCTGAAGCACTTTTTTTTCTTTAAATAAATTTACAGACCTATCTAAGAATCTGTTTTCATTTTGTCATTATGAAGTATAGAGTAGAAAATTTTTAAGACTTTCTTAAGACTTAAGACTTTCTGAATGCACGATAGATAGACAGATAGAATAGAACAGAATAGAATAGATAGAAAACAGTTGAAAAAAAATAAGAGAATATTATTTGCTATTACCATGCACTCTCCAGAGCACATGAAGGCACACACAACACACACACACCTTCACTCCGTCACCCTTCCATCTGCCCCAGTGTCTCACCTTACGTCCCTAGCGGGGCTCTCCTTTACTCAAGACGGTGTAGGGTTTGCGTAAAGGGTCTGACTAAGAACGCAACCCCCCTACCACCCCCACACCCTAACACACACTCACACACCCCGTTCATTTCCAAAAAATCATTGATTTTTCTGTTCCCCAGTAATGCTATCATCTCCTGGATAAAAATCCACCAAGGACCTCAGTTTGATCAATTCATATCCCATCCCACCTTTCCTTCTCTGAGAGGTCACACATACAGTAGTACACATGCACCAGTATGCAGGTGGCTTTATGAAGATCGTCTCCCTCCCTCCTGTTTCCCAGTGGAAATGGATGTCCATTAAAGATGACATCACACAGGCACTACAACAGCCATGAGCAGCTGTGGCCCATAAGAGAGGCTCAGCTATCCTGTAATGTCTCGTATGAGTCTAACAGACACACACACACACACACACACACAGAGCAACGTCATGGCAATGGGGAGAACAAATGGCACAGCTCTCCTAACACACCAATAGAGAGAAGTGACTACAACAGCAAACCATAGGATAGAAAAATCACTCTTTGCTCTTCCGGAGAAACAAATGTCATCGATTTGAGAAATTTTGACTGTAAAAAGTGTATCTATCAAGAGCTGATGCAGATTAGGTCTTAAACTTTACTCAGATTGGAACCAAACAGCAAAGTCTGCAATCAGATATTTTGAATTAAACTAATTTAATAATTGCATTAAAAATAAACTCATCAGAGTGTCTGTTTTATCTTAATTTTTAAGGAACTTTAAGATAGTTAAATTGAGAATTGGGATGTACCGATTTTAAAATTCTACACTATACATATAAGCCTTATTATTAATATAATAATATAATTCAATGCTATTATAATCTGCTTTTTACAAATTCTACAAGTGAATTTAGGTATTATTTAGCCATTGTACAGTATGCAAAATTGTTTTACATGTATTACTTGTTCAGGGTTTTTTCTTTTTCATTTGAATCCTTATTAAAAAAAATCAGAAGAGGAACATCTGAGCAATGCCATTTTCCTCTGAAAGAAGAGGTAGAAGACTTAAGCTCAGAACTGTGTACCTGACACACAAACCCAATCATTCACACTTAAAAGCGCACAAACATTTAATTAAATCTTATTCATCATAACAGAGACTCTCTTTTTCTCTTTCTCTCTTGTGAAGCGGGTTACACATCCGACAGGTGCTCTCCTTTTGGCCAGATTGCTTTGAGGGACAGCAGCAACTGTTGCGTCCACCTGTCTTTCCTCTTTTCTTTTCTTTTTTTTTTTTCTTCTCCTTTTTCTTTTCAGCCTCTGTGAAAACAGCTTCACACTGAACACATTGTGCTTATTGGTCACTGTGGGTTTGATGTCATGTTAGAGTATCAGGATTTTTACAAAAGATGAACACTCAACAGTCAATGTCACTGGCGAGGCTGATATTAAATCTGTCATGGTAAGGTCCATAACAACACACACACACACAAATCACACAATCGCACTAACACAGCCCTGCAGGGCCCCCTAGTGCTGCTGAATAGCCACTAAAATAGAACACGCATGCATACCATGCACTTCTTTGATATTTCACAATTTGTGTTTTCTTTTACTCTTTGCTGAATAACTTCCAACATATTTGCTGACGGAGAGTTTTTAAGCTTATTAATAAGAATATGAAGCTTTCAAGACCACACACGCGTTTTATATATATATAACTAAATCAACCATATAACAGTAGTCAAGTAATGCAACCCAATATAATGTTACTACATAAAAAACTACTTTTTATGGATATAGTAATGCATTATGTTACTGTTTGCATTACTTAGTATCCTGGCTGCCCAGATACATGTTCTCCAAACCACCTCATAATGGTTTGACCAGTAGCTCGTCCCTGGTTTGTTGCTGGTCTGAGATGGTCTACCTGGATTGGATGAGGTAATGACGGTCTTACACTATCTAATAACCAGTTTGGATCAGCTAATGACTAGCTTGGACTTGCATTAAAAGAGTTTTGTATCTTTTAGTCCATCTTTAGCTTTAATTCTATCAATATGCTGACAAAATGAACTAGCTGATTCCCACATATAATATTTATCGTCTTTCAATGGGAAAACATTATTGATGACTCGTGGTAAACCACAGAGATTTTTGCCCTTCGGATAAAAGCATCCCTCCCCCTGCAACCATTAAATGACTAGGTAGTAGCAAATCATGGGTTAAAAAGGTACAAGCCTTTCCATATCTCCAGCCCGAATTTGTTTCTCTAGAAACGTTAACAGAAAAGATCACTGCGCTTTCATCATGCATACATAAATCACATCCAGCTCAATAAATTATGCACAGTGCTGAAATATTTCCAAACGGGCTAAATGTTTTAACTAAGCTGGTTTGTTTAACTGGCGCTGATCTCATTGGGCTGCTTACTGGAGTAAAGCTATAAGGTTATGGCTATGGCAGCGTTGTGTGCTGAGTTAGCGGTATTGCTATGATGTATGTCGCTTTCCTGAGAGATGCAGAACACATGCTGTTGCATGAACAAGCAGCCTGAAACATGACAGAATGACATTTGGCCTCTAGTTTCACTCCAATACTGATAAAAAAGGGAGGACAGATGGAAATGTAAAATGCTCACCAAGGAACAGAGCCTATGACATCATCTGATATTTCGTTTAAAAACACACATGCACACAACACACAGAGAAACTTTAGAACTCAAGATGTTCCTCCTGCTGAGGCAAGACAGCTTTAGTCCCGCTCTGTTAGTGCTAAGGACATGATATAAAAAAATCGCATGCCGTTTTGAGGAGACTTTTTGTAGACTTTAATTGATAGGGGCTGGCATGTAACTAACCCGTAACTAGCCACACAGAACCCTTTAGAAATTGAGTAACATTGTAAAGTCTTGCATTAGACAAAAAAAATCTATCATATTTAACATCTATTGTTTCAGAAGGGTGGAATTGAAAGCACATTTCTGTAATTTGGCATGATCTACTTAGAATGGAAATACTCCACTGTTCTGTTTTTCTTCAAAAGGGGAGGCACCCATAATCAGTGTTCAAGGTTTGAGATTAACAGAGGAATCTTTCAGGTTTAAGTCAGTTCAAGAGCTCATTTTTCTTATTTAAATCGCAAAAGATATTTCACATGAGCTGCAGGTCACAAGGAATATTTCCAGTTCAATTCAAATTGAGCCTATTTGAGTGCGTCTGGCACAACTTTGATTTAAAAAAGGTCCTGTTCCTCTATTTCTTTACAAGCAATAAATAAATAAATATCCGAAATTGGATATTTGATTAATTGTGAAAAGTGAATGAGGTCAGAATGAAATCACTAATACATTAACCATTTTAATTGTATACCCGAAATATATCATTTAAAGGTGCCATAGAATGCATTGAGAGAATATTTTAAATTGTTCTCTGATATGTACATAGAAGGTATGTAGC
>JAUMHQ010000069.1:10551486-10562928 GCA_032361165.1 Enteromius paludinosus
ATGTCCATGTACTGAACTGTTATTATTCAACCATGCCAAGATAAATTCAGTTTTCCATTCTATGGCACCTTTAAATATTTGTAGCTTTATTTTTAGTGTAAAAAAAGCTTACTAACCTTTTCCAGTTAAAAATGGTAACTTTAAGAATCAAACAATAATGTAAGTGCTTTTGTAAAGTAACATGCTTCACATTTCTGCTTTTAAATTTTCTCATTCCAGTTGTAAGTACTTAACCTTGATTAACGCCCTTTTTTAAAATCATTTTTTGTGCTAATCAAACTATGCGAAATATGCTGTCAATTGAGCTTGTGATATTAACTACGCAACAGAGACTTGTAAACAAGTTTGAGAACTAATTTTGTTATGGTTACTCGTGCAAACTGATGCAGACACACACACAATATATAATTTAAAAAAGCAGATTGCTTATTTCCCTGCAAACAATGCAAACATTTTCTCAGAAAATGAATCTTTTCTTATTCAAGCTTTACTTGACACTCACATTTGTGGTCAAAAGCACCGCAGCCTAATGTTTGCCAAATGCGTGAGTGATATTTTCCTTCCCCATTTTCTGAGTGCTTTGCTATGCGAGGTCCCATACCTTTTGATAGAGCATACTGAGAAAGAGCATGACATTTACCAGCAACCAAACACACACACATTCACATCCTCATTTCAGACTCTCATATGCGGGGCATAGGTAAATCCCATCACGCTGGCTGGTAGATTTCTGTGTTTTATATATTCGAAGACATCAACGTTAAATACATATCCTTACCCGCATAAAATAATGTCTTACCAAATGTTTGGAATCATCTTGGAAATGGGAGGAAGCGCTTTCGCTCTTGCTTTGCACCTTTAACAGGAAACATACAAGCATGAAAGAAAATCCCTTGCCTCTCAACACATCAGTTTATATCTTACACATCAATCACGGGCCTGGCACTGGCACAACACTAGGCCGCATAAACCACAGCTCATTGATATAGACTCTGGCATGAGCACATTCATCTTCTTCCCAGTCCACATATGTTACTGATGACAGTAGAACCAATCTGATTTACACACCCCCATCCCTTGTGTTCGAAAGGGTCGAAAGCCAAGGTTCTAATTATTGTTCATTCAAAGTGCTTGTGAAATTGGGCTTCTGAAATGATGACGATATGTTGGGGATACTGCAGAGCTGGAATACAGCCAAGGATGGTTTTAGGTTTTAGCCTTCATCCTTTATCTGTAAGTAATATTTCTCTTACCTGGCCTGAGGCGTTCCAGTACTAACAATATTGCCGTGATACAACGCCAGCTGTCACTGTAAACAGAAGAGTAGAGCTGGTTGTCAGCGTAAATACTTTAAAGAATATTTTTAAGGATAGCTTCATGCCATAAAATCTTGGCTACACAAAAATTTGGACAGTTTCCACTTTTAACTGAAACGCAAAAGAGAATGGCCTTTTGATAACCCTGGTACAAAAATTCGAATTATATGACAAAATGAAGTATAAATGTACATGTTTTATAACTTTCAGACTATATTGCCTCTCAGAACTCAAATTAGAATTACACGGGATAAAATTCAGCCCGAACTGAACTGTAATTTACATTTCAAATTTACCATTAAAATTCCAGACTCAATTTTAAATGTCACACCACCCTGTCCAACTTGCTCCAATATAGTCACGCTATTGGGGTAAGTTGTCACAGTAAGGACTTGCTATAGCCCTATTAAATAGATTGGTAAACAATAAAATAATTATGAAATGGTAAGTAAGGGATAATGGACAGGCAGCCGGTAGTTATCGCAGAAATAAGCCACGACAGTGTGATCAGGACCCGACGCGAAATTAACATTTTCATCCTTCCGCGAAACAATATAGTACCACGTGACTAACATTCAAACGTTTGTAAGACAATTTATAACATCTACATATGAATATATAATAACGGATGTATTTTAGTTATTTACAAGTATTAAATTGCATCTTATGTTGTCCAGTGTTTGTCACAAGATGGCGCCAAACGGTAATCTTTGTTGGCGCGGAGGGATTTTAAACATTCAAGTAGTGCCGGCTATGCGTTATTACTTTGGAGCGGTTATTATTCGAAAAGAACGAACCTGCAAATGTGTCTCAACTGACCAATCAGAATCAAGCATTCTAGAGAGCCGTGTAATAAGACAAAGTAATTTTCGGTTGCACTTTATTTTACAGTTCGCATACTTACAGTGTACTTACACAACAACGTACCGGTAAAATAAGGTAACTACACGGGGAAGGTTCATGGTTAGTACATACTTATTTTAATCACTACAAAAACAGGACTGTAAAATAAAGTACTACCAAATTTTCCTTACTTCTTCCTTTCATTTTCACTAAGGTTTTCTTTTCAAACATGACCTGGACTGTGGTCAGACACACAACCCCCCGTAATGATGGATCTGCCAGCCTGCATCTCTGCCTCTCTGGAGAGGACCTAGTTAAGACAGATTTGCACCCCAGGTCACAGAAACTCCAACTGGGCATGTTAGCCAGCAACAGTAGGCCTCCTTATCCCGGTGTTTAACCCTTACCCACCATGGCATTAATACAGAAGGGGGTGAAGTGTGGCGACCACTCGAGCAGTTCCCTAACATTAGGACAAAGAGACATACATGTTTGGTGACAGCTTAAAGTTGATCTGAGAATAGCTTAGAGCGGTGATACTAATGAGCATTAATTAGTCTCATATGTAGCAGGGAGGGATTACAGCAGGAATAAAATTACAGGCTATATAGGTTTTTTTAGCAGTACAACTGACAACAAAAGTTCTTTAAGGTTTCTGGACATTGTGCACATGCTGATTGGTTTTTGTCCTTATAGCCATTTATTTTGATAAAACATACTGAATCTTCACCTTGGTGATCTGCCTCAACAGGGAAGGCGAGTGGCTTGCCTGAAGGACTCACCCAGGATTTTTACATTAACATCAAGACTCCAGCTGACATTCTTCATGAGCCAAGCAAAAGCCCCCCACTGCTTTTACACCTGAAGCCCCCTCTCTCCATCTCTCATGTTTTTCTCTCTCTCAGAGAACAAAAAAAACCTTGCGTTCTATTCTCTTCCACCAGAAGGTATGTATCTGATTCTGCCAGAGAAAACTAAGCCTTCTTAAGCAATACTTCATGTTCAGTAACATTGTTTTACACGCAAAAGGTCTGATAAAATATGAAGATTTAAACACTTTTTGAATGGAGTATTTCGATTTGAAAAACAAGCAAACATGAATACTCTCCTATGCTGTTTGAGCTCTCGTTTATTTTATTTGTAATATTTTATTTCATTTATTATTATTCTTTGTAGCCATTTAAACTAAATGACTCGATATCACACCATGTTGCATAAACAGTAGGCTAGATTTATTATAAGATGACTGTACACATACATTATCTTTATCAGTTAACTATTCAAATGTATTAATTTGTACTTTACACATATTTGCTCCAGCGGAAGTGTCTATATGGGTTATTCATTGGTTTGGGCCAGGTCATTCACCCAAAAGAGAGCATGACTGGAGAGCATCATGCTAAAGCATATTCGGACGCACATGCAGAGATTACCACTATTTCAAAATTGCATATACAACACACAAAGGTAACACTCTGATCCTGAACATCTGTGTGCAGTTTCAGTGGTGAAAGATCTCATAGATCTTGCCTGTAGCTATGGACCTGTCTCTAATAACCAATAACAGATCACTCCAATCAGTCTAATGCTAGAGGAAGCCCTGCGCCATCCAGACAGGTAGTGGTTTAAATATCAGAAAATACACATCTTCAAAAGATGACATCCAAATATATATTTTTTTTATTCCCATGCCTGTTCTGGCTTTCATTTCCTGCCGTAGGAGAAGGGCGTGTATGAAAGTGTGTGTGAGTGTGGACCTGGAAGCTTGAGCAGAACGTCACATGGCTCTGGTTTAGGTGGAAAATCAAACACAGTTGTGGGCAGGCACCGATTTAACCAAAATAGGTGCTTTAATCATTTTTATGGATAGTGGGAGTTTACAACCTTTATATGTATTTATGTACTCTCAGACTAGGAGAGAGGCATAAATCATGCGGTCACCGCAGGAGAGGAGAAGAGATCGGAATAAAGGACAAAGGAGGAGAAGGAAGGTCAGAAAAAGAAAGAGAGAGCCAAGAAGTAAAGAATAGGATGATTAAAACAAACCAAATTTGACAAAGCTGTCTTGGTTTATCCTAACATCACTTTAAACCATTATATGTCTGACAGACATGAATTTTTATTATTTATAATTACACTGAAGGACTCAACATTTACTCTTAATGTGGGTGGGATACGGTGCCAAAAGCCAGGTGAATCACCTTCATTAGTTTGAATGAACAGAGCCCATTAGTCTCCTTTATTACAGACTAATTAGGCCATTAGATAAGGGCCAGGTGTTTGCATGCGAAAAAGAGCGCTTTTGTCACCTTAGAGTGAACTTTGTTGTGATGAAACTCAAAAAGCTTTCTCCATCCCTCCCACACAGAGTATTTTACAAGTCAACTCCGACCGCTGCAGGAATAATAATAGGGTTGGTTTTGGAGGTTGAAAATAAACAGGACGGGTCCTTGAGCTGTAAACCTGAGTTGGGAGTGTTGTTTTTGTTTCCATGGCTTTCGAAGCTCCACTGAGAGCGTATGGAGGATTGATTGTGTCTGAGTCACTCCCTCCGCCTGGTTACGAGACCTTTTTGTTTGTTTTTCGGCCCAAAGAGGTACGTCTGACCCCTTTGTCTCCACCTCAGAGCACATACGCATTTTGGTAATTAATAATAGACATTGATTCACGCCGTGCCATTTATTTACTGGATGGGCTGATTAAATGGGTATCATAGGTCTGAGCTGCATGGGGATGCGTGTACAAATATGTGTTTTGGGGAAATGGGGTGGAATGTAGTGGCGCCAGCATGCTAGAGAAAGCACTAGAGCAGAGTTGACGGATAACAATACGCAAGATTTGATTTAAGGGTGTGGAAAAAGATGGGGCAAATCGAAATCAAGAGGGAATTCAACAAATTGGATTTCCAAAAGGAGGTTTATAATACCTGGAGAAGTTTATTTGTCAGAATTTCCACTGAACTCAATGGAAGTCACTCAAATGGCCCAGCATGCCGCAGAAGATTGGCTGTTTGGGTAGATAGACCGATACAAACCCCTTCCTGTAGCAATGCAAAAATCATGGGTTCAGTTCCTAAATGCATGCAGTATAACATGTTTTGCAATAAAAATCTAAATGTGAAAGTAATAGTGTTCACCATTTGAAACATTTCAGTTCTCAAGGCTTCAAATAAGTCAATGACAACTTGAAATTAAAACAGAATCCAACACGCTCACTTAAGTCTCAATACATAAGAAATAGGAGCAAGAAAACTGTGAACTAGAATGTATAGGAAGAAAAAGGTCTTCAAAACTCTCTCCCATAAATCATTTTTGTCCCTTTGAAGTAGCTCACTCTGTCATTAAACTGGAAGTGCTTGAGCCCACTCCAGAAAAAGGGAATGTAGAAACTAAGCAAAAAGAAAAAGAGGATCAAAAATGCCAAAGCTATATTGATTTGATCCACAAGGAGCATCTCAGTGGTAATGTCACACCTGTTGCTTCTTTAGCAACGAACAGCAAAACCAAGGCTTATGTATTAAGACTTCACATAATAATATAAATGCAATAATATATGTAATAATATGCACCTCTGGTTTCAATATCATCACCGCAGATTGTACATCGGCTGTTCTTTATAGGATATTTTTACCTCATGTAAGAACTGAAGAGAAGTGATATTTTGGGCTTTTAGGGTGTACTGGAAACAATTGCAATCGCTTTTTAGAACATAAAAATGTAAATTGACAAATTTTAACAGACAACTAAAGGATTTACAAAACAGATATAACCAAAGACATAGCCAGATAAGCCTTATGTGCACTGAAATTACATTAAGACTCACATTTTTTAATCGTTAAATATATCGTTCAGAATTGTCTAAATGAAACTTCTCATTTCTCCAAAAAAGGATATTGTAAACAAAACTTTATTTTTTGGTTCCTCTGTACTTTTCCCATAATGCTGTGGTAGTTTTTCTTTCTGCAGGGGCTCTTTAAACTTTTTCCCAAAAAAGCACCTCCAAAGAGTACTGTAACTCAACAGATACAAGAGAAAGTGTGGATGAATTGAGTTGAACTGGCTTTTGATATGACATAAAATGCTGGTCTGATCACAAAAAGCATGAGCCCATGAGTTCTCCTCTCCTACACTTGACACCCCATGCACCCACCAAGGTCATTCACTCATAAGGCCGACTGTGGAAACAGAAAACAGCAATAGCAGGGCGATAGATGGCAGCTCAAAGACTGAGATGAGTTATGTGTACATGAGGGAGGTATAGCTATCTATAAAAGAAGCAGATATCCACCAACAAACAGGTGAAACACATCTGAAAATGTCGTTTTGATCGGTTACATCAAGCGATCTATGATGTCCTAAATCTGGCAGCGAGGAAATCAGTGAATGTAAAAAAATAGACGATCATAGTAGTATTCACCAGGATCCACTGTTCTGAATCAGCCCCTTTGGCTAAACCCGAACCCATTCAACACCGGGCTGGAGGCTGGCAGCATGATGGCTGTCGGCCAAACGTGCTAACTGTGCAGCAAGAGATTGCAGAGACTCCACTGTGCCAAACTGTGTTGAAATTAACCCAGTAATCAGAAACATTATGTTCTTGTGGGGAGAGCCCAGGCGATTGGCAGATGGCTAAGAGCATTAGAGACATACCTGCCAAACGTTAGCCTGCTCTCTCCTCCTTGTGTGAAAGCCATTGTGACGAGGAGAGAGGGGCACCCCTGTGTGTCCGCAGCATATGGTGGGGTAAATATTGACTGAAATTATAATTATGAACAGCATAATCTAATAATTAATCATGCACATGCTCGCATATTCAATACTCGAGCAGACACATACTGGAGGAGAGCCATTCGAACATTAAGCAGGCAAGGAGAATATGACAGATGCCACGAGACCTGTAGCTGTCTGTCTATTGTGCATACTGACATGATGTTTTAATCTAGTCTTTTACTCTGTAATGCAAACTATGATTGGTGGAGTATCGCAAACTGTTTCTCTCTCTACCTCCAAATATTTCTTTCTGTTCCGACTATTGCAGTATGAACAGAAACAGATTGAGAACACATTCTTTCACATTGGTTTGAACCATTTCAGGCTTTTACTCACCTTAGATCAGCAGAGAGCAAGTGAGATAATGAGCTTCGCGTTCCCTCTGTTTCTCAGAAAGAGAATGAGAGAAAGTCTTAAGCCACTCTGATCAGTGTTATACAGTCTAATATAGACTATTGCAGCTGAGTGAACTGAACCTCAATATAATTAAACAGCTTTCTGTGTTCAATCATCTCCTCTGCAGCCTTAGTGGTAATTATGAGAAAATGCAATATTATTGCATTTGAAATAAATTATGCATGGATCATGGATAATGAAATAAACTTTTTGAAATCTTGTTTTCCTTTTAAAACCCGTCTTTTTTTTTTAGAGCACGAACGCATTGAACGTCAGTTTACAAAATATAATCAATGATACTATATCTCCCCCTGCTGGTGATTCCTGTTAAGCACATTCATTGTGTGTAGTCCTTAACCGCGGAAACCGGCAAGTTACATAATATGCTCTATGCAATTTGAATAGATCTATATAATTTAATAATAATATATACAAAAATGTTTTTAATATATATTAGCCTAGAAAAAAAATGCAGGGTTGACATACAGTTTTACAGCTTGAAAAATAAAAGTACTAATCTATTCAATTAGAGAGCAAACTTAACTATAATCGTTCTACTTGCTTATTTTCTAAAGGTAAACTGATGATAAGCCGGTGATCCGTTTTAAATTAATTCAAAAAGAAAGAAAAAAATATTTTGTTGTTAATTTACTAACTTTGTGGATGACCGATTTGCAAAGGAGATCCATTCTTAACAGTTCAAGCATTATTTTTTTAGTTGAGCTATATTCATAGTGTTCTAAAATAATGCTGTTGATGCTAAATAATCAAAGTTAGGAATAAACCAAGCGGTATATCTATGGTATGGAGGCCAAAACGTCACAGGAAGTGGCGTAGGGAAGGTCCTCTCCTCAAGTGTGCACGGTATGATCCACGGATTTTCCTAATGACAGACATCTACAGTTCCCATGCCAGAACTATCCTGACCAATTTACCTATGCTTCATTAAATGTACTCGGTTCTAGTGCATATGAAAGTGTCCGCGCAATCGGCCTTTAATATCGCCCGAAAGACCCCCGATTCAGAATGTAAACACGACTTGGCGCATGCGCAGTGAGTCAAACGCGCTCGTATGTTGGGACATTGTGCAGATTCAAGCCTGAAAATGGGGGACAAACAGCAATAAAAGTAAAGTAAACGGCTCGTACAAGACGCGTTTCTTCAGATCTTTAGGATTTTACACTGGGCGAACCAGTAAATGTGTAAGAAATGCGACTCGGATTCAAACTCATAGTGCAGCGAAAACGATTTAATATTCTGTCACCTCGTTTGCTAACAGCGGCTAGCTAGCAGTTGAGGATCAAAATGGAGGCGGGCTATTTATTAATAGCTCAAGTTAAAATGGTTCATACCTCTTGGACGATATACATCTTAGCGTTTAGTTAGCAGATTCACATGGAGGGTTAGCGTTAGTGTAATAGATGTGTGCATGTCTTCACACAAGTCCAACCGGTAGTGATCTGTTGTTTATGACCAAGCATATGATCTCTAGTCTGTTGGCAACTTAACGTTATAAACATATTATGTGAATGGTTTCGGTGTTTTATTTAGTCTATGCTCTCCCAATAGATTTATTTCTACTTTATACAGAAGGTTAGGTTACATATAGACAGGAAGGATGTGCTTCTTAGCATTTTTACAGCATTCAATTTACGTATCCATCACTTTGCTGTTATATTGATTTGATCTGATATTTTTTTTCATGCACAGGTCTGCAGACACACCCTGTCTCTATAAGAGCCATGGTTCATGGGGTAGAGGTTTTCCTTCGCCATGAATATGCGACCCGAATGCTTTTCTAAAGTGGAATTGTACTCGAATAACTGTGACTTAAGTTCATCTCAAACTAGACACCCAGTTAGTGTCAGAAGAGAGACTGGAAATCCTCTTGGTGACACTCAAGACCGGGCCAGACAACATTTGATCTTGGACAAGACTGGGAAAGCTGAGCGGACTTCACTGCCTTTAAAGCCCGGCAGAGAGTTGGCTGTTGCTTCAGAGGCTGGCTCTGTGGGCACAGAAACACTGTCATCTCAAGCTAAACAAATGGGGGGTGAAGGCACCCCTGTAAAAAGTAAAACTCCTCTTGGACAGACCAACACCATTGATAACAAGCCAGAGTTTGTATCCATGAATTCACATAGTAATTCTAGAGACCCTGTGGGTGAAAAAAGCACCAAGGGGTTAGAGACTATGGGGGTGTCTAATGAACACTCAGAGGGCAAAAGGACAAATATGAGGAAGATCACTAGTCATCCTCATGCACAAGCCACTTGCCTTAAACAACTGCTTTTGCTTCAGCTGGACTTGATAGAGCAACAGCAGCAACAGCTGCAGACAAAAGACAAGGAGATAGATGAACTCAAATCGGACAGAGACACGGTATGTACTGCTGGGATGAGTACGATTCAACACAGATGCATTAAATTGATCAGATATGACCGTAAAGATATGCATGTTGCAAAAGGTATCAGTTTGCACAATACATACATACATAAATAGCTCAACTGTTTCAACAATATTAATGAAAAATAAAGGTTCCTAAGCTTGAAATCAGCATATAAGACTGATTTCAAAAAGATCTTTTGAAGAAAGTTGCTAACTTTCTTCGAAATATCTTCCTTTTATTTTTTTGGGTGAACCATTCCTTTAAAACCGTTTTCTCCTTTGGCAGGCTTATGAGGGTTTTCTCTCTCTAATGTATTTGTCCTGCCTTTAAACAGTTGCTTGCCCGTATTGAGCGCATGGAGCGGCGTTTGCAGTTGTTAAGTAAGGAACCACGTGACAAGAGGCTTTTCCAGCCACTGGAGCGATGGGTTCCTGACACGGATGACTTTTGGGAATCAGATTTGGGTGACAGCCCACAAGCTCAGGCCAAGTCAAGTGGAAAAGTGCAAAAGAGGTAACAATGGGGAAAGTCACCTTTTTTAATTTTTTTGTTCCCTTTTCTCGTAGCTTCTGCTTGACCGATGTTGCCTGTATATGTTCTTCCTAGGAAGTTAAACATGTTAGACACAAAAATGCAAAGGTCAAGAGGGAAGTCCTCTAGAATGACCCCCCAAAAACTAGAGACAGAGGGGGCGTCACCATATCAGCGTGACTTGCGAAACAAGGAGACCCCGGAGAAGATGAATGTTGCCAAATCATCCGGACAGGCAGACCTGCAGCCAGAGGAAGAAGACAGCAGAGAAACCGATGATCTTCCATACATGACAACAACTGAGATGTACCTATGCTGCTGGCAGCAACCTCCAGCCTCTCCATTACGGGATGAGTCTCCAAAGAAAGAAGAGGATGTTGCAAGTATGTGCTTTGCTCAAATGCAAATTGGCAGTTTTACACATTGGTTTTACAAATTGTAATGCAAAAAAATATTTCCTCAGTCCCATCATGGAGGGAAAACACCATGGAACCCCTTGAGGAGGAGGATGCTGTTGACATCCCAGAAGTAAGAATCAACATTTGCATCATATATATATATGTATTATATATAAATCCAAAGGTATAGTTCATATTCATATAGTTCATACCATTTCCTATTTATTTTCTAGAATCTTGATGACGGTGTTTTCCTGAAGCGGCATGCAAAGTTAGAACTGGACGAGAAGAGACGAAAAAGGTAAGTTTAAGTTCTAGAAGACTAGAAGAACTTCCATGCACATGAAAAACGTTCAAATGTTTGGGGTCGGAAAGATTTATTGAAGGCTTTAAAGTCTCCTATACTCATCAAGGCCTCAGATATTTCATCATAAATACAGGAATACTGTAAAATGTAAATGTGAAATGTAATTTTAAGTGATCTGAAGTTCTGTGATGTTTCAGCATCGCTACCTTAGTCTTCCGTGTCACATGATCTTTCAGAAATCAGTCAAAACACAATATACTGATTTGGTGAAGAAACATTTAGTGTTATAGTAACTGTTAACAATAATTCTGCTTAGTTCAGTATTCTTTAATAAATATAAAGTTGATAAGAGTAGCATTTAAAAAAAAATGGAAGTCTTTTGTAGCCATTTAAAAGTTTAAAAGTCCCTTTGGTTAATTTAAAGGTGCCATAGAATGGAAAACTGAGTTTACCTTGGCATGGTTGAATAATAACAGTTCAGTACATGAACATA